>JAXLNO010005999.1:0-64822 GCA_038087875.1 Malacoraja senta
GATGACACAAAGCTGGGTGGCAGTGTGAACTGTGAAGAGGATGTTAGGAGGTTGCAGGGTGACCTGGACAGGTTGAGTGAGTGGGAAGATGCGTGGCAGATGCAGTATAATATAGAAAAATGTGAGGTTATCCACTTTGGCGGCAAAAACAAGGGGGCAGATTATTATCTCAATGGGGTTAGGTTTGGTAAGTGGGAGGTGCAGCGAGACCTGGGCGTCACAGAAAGTTGGCTTACAGGTACAGCAGGCAGTGAAGAAAGCTAATGGAATGTTGGCCTTCATAACAAGAGGATTTCAGTATAGGATTAAAGAGGTTCTTCTGCAGTTGTATAGGGCTCTGGTGAGACCACATCTGGAGTATTGTGTACAGTTTTGGTCTCCTAATTTGATGAACGACATCCTTGTCATTAAGGCAGTGCAGCGTAGGTTCACGAGATTGATCCCTGGGATGGCGGGACTGTCATATGAGGAAAGATTGAAAAGACTAGGCTTGTATTCACTGGAGTTTAGAAGGATGAGTGGGGATCTTATAAAAACATATAAAATTATAAAAGGACTGGACAAGCTAGCTGCAGGAAAAATGTTCCCAATGTTGGGCGAGTCCAGAACCAGGGGCCACAGTCTTAGAATAAAGGGGAGGTCATTTAAGACTGAGGTGAGAAAAAAAATGTTTCACCCAGAGAGTTGTGAATTTATGCAATTCCCTGCCACAGAGGGCAGTGGAGGCCAAGTCACTGGATGGATTTAAGAGAGAGTTAGATAGAGCTCTAGGGGCTAGTGGAGTCAAGGGATATGGGGAGAAGGCAGTTACGGGTTATTGATAGGGGACGATCAGCCATGATCACAATGAATGGCGATGCTGGCTCAAAGGGCCGAATGGCCTCCTCCTGCACCTATTTTCTATGTTTCTATGTTTCTATGGCCACCCATACCCTCTCCTGCGATTCCCTCATCTCCATGGCAATCATTTATGCTGCAGGACTGTATGATTCCCAGATGCAAAGATACAGTATCTGCAACCCCTTCAGGCAGCTGCAATTAGGAATTGCTCAGTCATATTTTAACACAGCAATCACGGTGAGTCTGAAAGAAGGGTCCCGATCCGAAACGTCACCCATCCTTGTTCTCCAGAGATGCTGCCTGACCTGCAGAGTTACACAGCAATTTATGTCGATCAAGGTGAAAATCACTTTAACCAATTTATAAAAAAACAAATGTCCCCAATTTTACAAATTGTGCAGTGTTACCATGATGAGGCATTAGTGTTCGACACAATATCCATTTAGCAAACAAGAGAGCGGTGAAATCAAATTTCCAGACAATACGTTTTTTGGTTGCATCTTATATTTTGCAGTGCCTCAGTACGTGATTTATTTTTAACGTCTCATTGAGATTTCAACCTCTACCGCATTTGTATAACCATTATTAATTAGATCTAATTTATATTCTGTACATTTGTGGAAGAAGAAAGGATCAAAATGTCCTTTGACCGTCTCAAATTGGATCTAAAAAATTGGATCTCAGATTACATCTTAAAAGGGTCAAATTGTCCTTCATCTCAGTTCAGAATCCTTTTTTAGTCCTGTTACCATGCAGTATCTAAAATGGATGCAAAGAATGACCACTAGTGTGACGCGATCCATTGAAACTTACAATGTGTTTGTGCAATGACTCCACCATTGGTGCCACAATTCAGAATTGCCCCAACAAAATTCACTCATCATGGAATATATCTGAAACTTTAAATGCTGCATGCATCTATCTTTCAAGACAATTTTTATCTCTCATGTAGATAAACAAAGCTTAGTAGGTGTGGTGGCACAGTGGCGCAGCGGTAGAGTTGTTGCCTTACAGCACCAGAGACCCGGGTCCGACCCTGACTGTGGGTGCTGTCAGTCTGGATTTTGTACATTCTCCCTGTGACCTCTTGGGTTTTCTCTGAGTGCTCCGGTTTCCTCCCACACTCCAGAGACGTACAGGTTTGTAGGTTAATTGGCTTTGGTAAAATTGTAAATCATTCCTAATGTGCGGGATAGTGCTATATTGCTCGTGTACAGGGTGATTGCGTGTCGGCATGGTTGCGGTGGGCTGAAGGGCCTGCTTCCAGGCTGTATTTCTGAAAAAAAGATAGCCAATGCAATTTTGGGCCAAAGCTCAAAATAAATCGCCCTACTTCTTTATCATCACACAAATCCAACTGCTAGTTGGCTTTTAGTGGTACTCCTCCTGTCAGCATTTTCGTTACATTGATGCAGATAAAGACCCAGTGTGGTTGCATGGTCCTTTCAAATCCGCCTATTCTTTCAGCTGCATAGGTCAAAGAAGGTAGATTTTAAGATAGGAAAGCATTTAAGAATCAGGACCTTAAAGGTGGTAATCTTTGGTTTACTCCCTACACCATGTGCTGGTGTGCGTAGAAGTAAGGAGGATAATTGAAACATACAATGGAACAAAGCACCAACGAAAGTGTAGCTGGGAGATGATACAGGAAGGTGGAGTTTAGATTTCCGGGGCCTTAAGAACAATTCTGTGGGAAGTGGGGCCTGTGCAGTCCTGTTAGATTGGACTACAACAGAGCTGGGACTAAGGTCCTTGCAGGAAACCTCACTACTGCTGTTCTGGGAGGTCTGCTGATGACTGTGTACAGTTTATTAGGAGTGGCAAGGGCTGGTATAAGGCAGTAACTCTACTGCTGCACCACTGTGCTGCCCCGATTTGTGCACCATTGAATGTTTTTTCACCTTGAACATATCAAACAGTTTTGTGATCTATTTGCTCTGACATTAAGCCTTTAACATTACTGATAACTCTGCCTGTTAGCACAACAAGATGGAACTTAATTAAGAAATTAGTAAGAAATTCTATTGGAAAATGATATTCTGGAAGAATGAGTTTAAATGAGACAAAATTGACTTTCTCTCAGTCATACATTTAACCCATGCTGGTAGTCCTAACATAAAGAAATTAGTATCTGATCAGTTTCAGTACTGGTCCAATAGCCAGTGGTTAATGCACTTCCAAAGATTTCCCCTCCTCGTTCGTTTCTTCTATATCCTCCTGTACCTCACATCTTTATGTGCTGAGGAGTTAGCATATGTGCTAACGGACATATATAACATCTCCCTAAGTCAAGCCATTGTCCCCACATGCCTCAAAACGAGTACAATTATCCCAATAGCGAAGAAACCAGTTGTGGCCTGCCTAAATGATTACCGCCCTGTCGCCCTGACCCCAATAATAATGAAGTGTTTTGAACGCCTGGTGAAACCCCACATTACTGCCAGCCTCCCCTCATCGTTAGACCCCCTCCAGTTTGCCTATCGCCCCAACCGTTCTACAGAGGACGCCATCTCTACCACGCTGCACACAGTGCTCACGCATCTGGAAAAAAGTAACACATACGCCAGAATCCTGTACATTGACTTCAGCTCTGCGTTCAACACTATCATCCCACAGAGACTTGTGGAGAAACTAACCCTGCTGGGCCTCAACACCACCCTGTGTCACTGGATCTTGGACTTTCTGACAGAGAGACCGCAGTCAGTCCGTGTGGGCAAGAACACTTCAGGCTCGATCACGCTGAGCACCGGCTCACCTCAAGGCTGTGTGCTCAGCTCGCTGTTGTTCACATTGCTCACACATGACTGTGCGGCCAGATTCAGGGACAATACGATCATAAAATTCGCGGATGACACAACAGTGGTGGGACTCATCAGCGGAGATGATGAATCAATGTACAGGGAGGAAGTAAAACAACTAGTGGACTGGTGCGGCAAAAATAATCGAACTAAATGTGGAAAAAACAAAGGAGATGGTTGTCGACTTCAGGAGAGCGCAGCCAAAGCATGCACCCCTTAACATCAGTGGCGCCACAGTGGAGAGAGTGGAGAGCATAAAGTTCCTCGGGGTGCAAATTACGGACAGCCTAACCTGGTCCAGAAACACCACTGGGACCGTCAAAAGGGCCCATCAGCGACTGCACTTCCTGAGGAAACTAAAACAGGCCTCACTCCCCACCAACATCCTCAGGACTTTCTACAGGGGTACGGTGGAGTCTGTACTCACGTACTGTTTAAATACGTGGTACTCAACCTGCAACTGCTCGGACAGGAAGGCTCTGCAGAGGGTAGTGAGGGGAGCAGAGAAGATCATTGGCGTCTCCCTACCCTCGGTACAAGAACTGTTCCTGAGCCGCTGTCGGAAAAAAGCCCAAAAAATTGCCAAGGACAACATGCACCCCCTCCACATACACCTGGATCTTCTGCCATCAGGCAAGAGATATCGCAGCATCAAAGCCCGGACTACAAGACTGCTAAACAGCTTCCTGCCATATGCTGTGAGGCTGCTAAACAGCCACTCTGTACTCACAGTCACCTGATTCTGTGGCTTGGCACGGACACTATAATAACTGGCACTGGCCACTTCAACAACTGGCACTGGCCACTCAAATCAGCCACCCCGGACATGTTTATGATTGGTCTTACTGTATTTTAACGTTGTTTGTATCTATTTTAACTTATACTGTTGCATCAGGGACTGGATTGTTTTAGTGTTGTTATTATTATTATTATTATGTGTGAAATGTTTTAAACGCTATGTGCGATGCTCCGGTATTCCCTGGGAAACGTCTTTTCGTTTTGCACTGCACAACTGTTGCTTGCAAGATGACAATAAAGGAATTGAATTGAATTGAATTATTTGCCTTGCAGCAACTTTTCATTTGACAAAGTGAAACTGTTGAGCTGGTTAGGGAATAATTTGGATCGTGCATCGTCAATAGACTGAATATTGGGCAGATCAAAATCAACCATTCACTCCATCCCTAGGAGTCTTCCAACTTGCAGTTGGGTTCAAACTACCCACTTTGTTTCAGGTAACAAACTAAGAAAGTGCAGCCTTCTCTTGAGAACATAGAACAGGGTAAAAAAGTATGGAGTGGTATTTGTAGCAGCCTGTACCTTCCACAAATTGTAGTCAAGTGGCCAATTTTCTGATCATTGGTCAAGCTTCACATCTGTAGCTGGATCCTCAAGTGGTCTCAGGAGTATTGAAGAGGACCTTCAATTCATCTTCTACTATTTAAAGAACCTGATGGAGAAAAAAAATTAATTCCTGATAATGTGATTCTCACCTGGAATAAAATCAGCACAAGCAGCAGGAAGGGAGGAGATGATTTGAATCTTGCTGTTTTGATGTTGACTGGAGCGTGGGCACGGTTGTTGCCAATATTACTCTGTGAATATCTAACAGACCCATATCAGGTTGCTTCCTTCATTATCCTTGCGCAGGGTTAATCCAGTTAAAATAAATTGGTTACTGCCCCATTAGAATAGAGAGAGAAATTTGATATGAGCTTACTAAGCAGTGTCGATCAATTAAATGGATAAAGGGGAGCCCCACCCCTTACCCATCACCTATCACCAACCGCATTGTCTTGCATATTAAAGATATGTCTTTGTGATATGTCTCTAGCATAGTTGGGCTAACGTCTACCTTCAAAGGCAGTCAAATGTAAATTTCTGCACAAAGAGATCTCTGCTTTATTGAAAGTCTGAAAAAGGGTCTCGACCCGAAACGTCACCCATTCCTTCTCTCCAGAGATGCTCTCTGTCTCACTGAGTTACTCCAGCTTTTTGTGTCTATCTCTGGCGTTATTGATGTAAATCGAGCTTCCCTGTTTCACTAACATCTTCCGAACAATTTTCTGCAGTTCTATATTAATCCTGCTTCTTACGTGTCAGAGCAAGTGTTTTCCCGGTGTTAGTGGCTGTGTCACTATTGATGTTAATGAAGCTCCTTCTTGTTATCTAATTAATTTAGCTCAGAAGGCCCCAGCGTTAGTACCTGTCACCCTGCTGATGTTATTACTGCAGCTCCCTCGTATTGTCAGGGCTGGTCATGCCTCACCAGTAGTATCTGTGTCAGTGATTGTTGTTCTATTGATGTTCATTCAGCTCTTTGTATCATTAGAATTAACAACTCAAATACAGCAATGAAGCTCCAAAAACTATCAAGTGTTAGCAGTGAGTACGATGCTGCCATTTAATAGAGGAGTTCTGCTATCATTAAACCATAAATGGTTTTAATCATATTGCTGTATTAGTCAAATGTCTAATGGTTGACAGAATGGACAAACAAAATGGACAAACAAAATGATACTTACAATTGAAGACAGCATTTACAAATGTAATTATTGCTAACTTTAACAGACTCTGTAATGTACACTCCAGGGATCTAAGAGCGAGATTTACTCTGTTAATAGAACGTGATATTGAGAATCACAGTGATAAGATTCATAGTAATTCCAAGCAATAAGCTTCACTCTATAACAGATTCCCTCTGTTAAATGGAGTTACTTGTTGGGGGTAAAACAAATTTTGGGAGTGAGATTCTCTGCAAAACAACCTAAAGCACTGGGATCCAGTGTGTGTGTGTGTAAGTGAATTATGATGGGGAAATAATCCTCTGGAAAAGCATCAATCACACTTTTTGTTATTTCAGACATCCTGACAGTGAGTTTCACTTCAACATAATCCTACCAGCAAGTCTTACGGATAATATTTTTCATTTGCTTACTTTAAGTTAAACAATTTGTTTTTTGGCTTTTCTTGGTTTTTAACTGTGGAAATGTTAACGTCAACACCACGCAAACCTGTACGGCACTGTGAGAACACGTAATTCGCACTGCTTTATTCAATACTCGAGTGTTAAGCCATTTTATGTCCACGTGTTAATATCACATGGACACATTAGGAGTGAACGTATTTCCCCCCCCCACCCAACCCAACCCCTTCACCCCACATCATTGAATAAATCTGGCAATGATTCACAGCTGACATGGTCCATCACTCTCTATGAGGGTGGTTTGCGGTAAAGGTGTGTTCTTTGGGCAATTAATTTATTTTAGCTCTGAACTTTCCATTCAGTCAGAATAAAACAATTGAAGCAGTTGCTGGAATAAGCTCTATGTTGTTCATTTACAATCTCTGCTGTTGTCAAGTGAAATCAGAACACTTGTAGAGCAAGTTTTACGGTCCAGCTGTAAAACAAGTTTATATTGTAAATACAATAAGAAGTGGGTGGAGATAGATAGTCTCATGACATTTAGGAATCATCTATAGGAGCATTTGAATCATCAAGGCACAAAATGAATAAATGGAAGAGACACAAACCAGATTTGATAAGAGAACTTAAGGTAAAGGAACCGTGAGGAGGAAGTGACCATAAAATGATAAGTTTTAATCTGCAATTTGAGAGGGAGAAGATAAAATCAGAAGTGTCAGTATTGCAGTTGAACAAAGGGTCTATGGAGGCATGATAGAGGAGCTAGCCAAAGTTGACTGGAAAGGGACCCTAGCAGGGATGACAGTGGAACAGCAATGGCAGGAATTTCTGGGAATAATCCAGAAGATGCAGAATCATTTCATTCCAAAGAGGAGGAAAGATTCTAAGGGGAGTAAGAGGCAACCATGGCTGACAAGGGAAGTCAAGGACAGTATAAAATTAAAGAGAAGACGTACAACATAGCAAAGATGAGCGGGAAGCCAGAGGATTGGGAACCTGTCAATTATTAAAGATGTAATAGCGGCACATTTGGACAGCAGTAACAGGATTGGTCCAAGTCGGCATGGTTTCACGAAGGGGAAATCTTGCTTGACTAATCTTCTGGAATTTTTTGAGGATGTAACAAGTGGATAAGGGAGAGCCAGTGGATGTAGTGTACCTGGACTTTCAGAAAGCCTTTGATAAGATCCACACAGGAGATTAGGGGACAAAATTAGAGTACATGGTATTGGGGAGAGGGTATTGACATGGATAGAAAATTGGTTGACAGACATGACACAAAGAGTAAGAATTAACGGGTCCCTATCAGAATGGCAGGTAGTGACTAGTGGGGTGCTGCAAGGCTCGGAGCTGGGACGACAGCTATTTACAATATATATTAATGATTTAGATGAAGGAATTAAAGGTAACATTAGCAAATTTGCAGATGATACAAAGCTGGGTGGCAGTGTGAACGGAGAAGAGGATGCTATGAGGATGCAGGGTGACTTGGATAGGTTGGGGGAGTGGGCAGATGCATGGCAGATGCTGTATAATGTGGACAAATGTATCCTCTTTGGTGGCAAGAACAAGAAGGCAGATTATTATCTGAATAGTGTCAGTAGTAGAAAAAGGGGAAGTGCAACGAGACCTGGGTGTCCTTGTACATCAGTCACTGAAAGTAAGCGTGCAGGTACAGCAGGCAGTGAAGAAAGCTAATGGCATGTTGGCCTTCATAATGAGAGGATTTGATTATAGGAGCAAAGAGGTCCTTCTGCAGTTGTACAGGGCCCTGGTGAGACCACACCTGGAGTATTGTGTACAGTTTTGATCTCCTAATTTGAGGAAGGACATTCTTGCTATTGAGGGAGTGCAGCGTAGGTTCACCAGATTAATTCCCAGGATGGTGGACTGTCATATGATGAAAGAATGGAATGACTGGGCTTGTATTCACTTGAATTTACAAGGATGAGAGGGAATCTTATAGAAACATATAAAATTATTAAGGGATTGGACACGCTAGGTGCAGGAAACATGTTCCCGATGTTGAGGGAGCCCAGAACCAGGGGCCACAGTTTAAGAATAAGGGGTAGGCCATTTATAATAATAATAATAATAATAATAATACATTTTATTTGTATAGCGCTTTTCAAGGACAAAGTCGCTTTACATGGAGAGTCAAAAACTGAGATGAGGAAAAACGTTTTCACCCAGAGAGTTGTGAATTTGTGGAATTCTCTGCCTCAGAAGGCAGTGGAGGCCGATTCACTGGATGCATTCAAAAGAGAGTTAGATAGAGCTCTTAGGGCTAGCGGAATCAAGAGATATGGGAAGAAAGCAGGAACGGGGTACTGATGGATGATCACATTGATTGGTGGTGCTGGCTTGAAGGGCCGAAAGGCTTACTCCTGCACCTATTTTCTATGTATCTATGTATCTATGTAAAAGGCCGGGGTAACCGAGCTGGTCAGGCAGCATTTCTGGAGAAAAATGATAGGTGACGTTTTGTGTCAGGACCCTTCTTCAGACTAGACACAAAATGTCACCTATCTTTTTTCTCCATAGATGCTACGTGACCCGCTGAGTTACTCCAGCACTTTGTGTCTATCTTTGGTATATACCAGCATCTGCAGTTCCTTTCTACACTTAATTAGAATTGAGTTGGATACCAGCTCAGTAATGGTTTGAGAGCCATTTGCCGGTGGATCAGCTCAGTGCCAGCTTTCTAATGACAGCTTGGAATGGGCAATGAATAATATCAACCGTGGCATTCCACAAGTGATGAGGGAGTGTAATTATTAAAACCCTTAGCCACAGCCATTTTCTCTGCCACTGCCATTTTGACCACACTTACTGGATTCAATGTGGCAATCACTTGATAGGACATGTAAAGGAGAAAAATTATGTGGGATGAATAAAAACCCTTTTGACCAATCGTTCCCACTCTTGGCTAAAATCCATCTTAAACATTGGGTTGAAGACAGACACAAAATGCTGGAGTAACTCAACGGGTCAGATAGCATCTCTGGAGAAAAGGAATAGGCGACGTTTCGAGTCGAGACCCTTCTTCAAACTGAGAGTCAGGGGAGAGGGAAAGTAGAAGTATGAAAAGGTACAGAACAAATCAGAGCCAGCACTGATGGTCAAGGAGCCCTTTTCTCCAGAAATGCTTCCTTGACCTGCTGAGCCTTTTGTGTCTCTCTTCGGTATGAATATTGATTTCTCTAATTTAAAGTAGCCCTCTCTCTCCGTCCCTCCCCCACTAGTCGCCCTGCTAGTTTCACTGTTCTTTTCCCTTCGTTATCACCTCCTCCACAGCCAACAATTGACCATTGTGGGCTCCTTGGCCATCGGTGCTGGCTCTGATTTGTTCTGCACCTTTTGATACCTCTAGTTTCCCTCTCCCCTTGTCCCAGCATGTTGTGTCTATCTTCGGGCTGAACCAGCATCTGCAGTTCCTTCCTGCACATCTTAAACATTGGGTTTCCCTACCCCAGTTTTCAGCTCCACACTCTCTGCCTAACACCCTTGTGAATCAAACAAATCGAACAGTCTTTAATCCCTCGCCTTCTTTCTCAATGGATATTGATCCTGTTCCTCTACATGGGTATGAATAGATTCAGAATTAAGGACGCTTTCTGGTAACCTGCTCTCTATGACAAAGCCTGTGAATTAATAACTGCACTCACTTTCAGAGACAGTTGTGCAATGTGTGTCTGTTTCCTTCACCCTCAGCATGCACAAGCAGCTCCCATGGGCCACACTGCTTCCTGGAATAACATGAGTCCCATTGAATGCTCGCTTCTTTTATTTCAAACTTATCCATAGTTTCAATTTGTCTGGTTTGGTTTATTTTATTTTATTTTACTTTATTTTATTTTATTTTAGTTTAGTTTAGTTTAGTTTAGTTTAATTTAGTGAAACAGCATGGAAATAAACCCTTTGGCCCACCGAGTCCATGCCAACCATTGATCACCCCTTCACACTAGTTCTGTTATCCCACTTTCCCATCCATTCCCAACAGTCTTGGGGCAATTTTAGTGGCCAATTAACCCACAAACCCACACAGCTTAGAGATACAGCATGGAACCAGGCCATTTGGCCCACCGAGTCTACACTGACTATTGATCACCCGTTCACACTCATCCTATGTTATCCCACTTTTGCATCCACTCCCAAGGGGTAATTGTATGGAGACCAATTAACCTGTGAACCCCTGGGAGGAAACGAGGACACCCGGTGGAAATCCATGCAATCACAGGTAGAATGTGCAAACTCCACACAGACAGTGGCTGTGGTCAGGGAGGTAGCAACTCTGCACCACTGTACTGCCTCGTGTGTTAGGATCCTCTCTTTTTAAACAGAAACTTTTTTTGAAGCCCTCACCCCTCACCCTCCTATTCACCATTTTACTTTTGCTTTGCAGACATCATTGGAGATAGGATACACTAAATTGTCTCAATGCTGCCTCAATGGTAGTTTATCTATCACATTTACCGAGGTAGAGTGAGATTCATTTTTGTATATAGTTCAGTACGCATCACTGTGCATAAGCACTTAGATTTCAGCACAAACTGCACACTATATTCATGTCCTTGTCGCTGCATGCTCCCACATTGGGGGCCAAAGATTGTGCAGGGAAGATGATTTTTGTCCTATCTACTATATGCATGCAGTCAGATCCCTTTACAGGAACACACACAACAAAGGTGGATGGACCTCATTGCAAACAAAACTCGAAAGAGGTGATGAAGTGGTACTTTCAGACTGCCATCGCTGATTTTATCCCACCCATCCCTTCACTGCAAGTACACTTAATACAGGCATCATCATTTAAGTGTCTCCTTACTGTCGAGAGGAATATATGGGAAGTGGGGCATATGGAGGATTGCAAGAGCTCACTGTACTATTAAGCCTGTTACTTAGTCTGTGGATAGGCTGAAAATATAATTGCAAACTTGAGGACAGAATCAGGAACATTCCTCCATGATGCTTTTAGATTGTTTAGAGATACAGGGTGGAAACATGCCCTTAGATCCACCAAACTCATCAGGAAGGCTGGCTCCGTCCTGGGGGTGGAGTTGGATTCATGGGAGGTGGTCTTGGAGGGGAGGATGCTCCTCAAACTGTGGAGCATCCTGGACAATACAGCTCACCCCCTCCATGACACACTGGTCAACCTGAGGAGTACCTTCAGCAACAGACTGGTTCCACCAAGATGCAGGATAGAACGCCTTCTTCCCTGTGGCTATCAAATTATACAACATCTCCCCCTTCTGTCGTGGGGTAGACTGAGACTGACTCCCCCCCCCCCCCCATCTTTGCACATCCCCAATCCTTTCCACTCGTCGTGTATCTTGTGTTTTATGACTGTTGACAGATCAATTTCCATCCTGGGATAAGTAAAGTTCTATCGTATCGTATCGTATTTAAGGGCTTCTCTGAGGAACCGTACTTCAGTGTGTGACTGCTTCAGCGGGAGCAACATCATACATCACATTGTGGTTAGGCTTTCAATAGATACCCAGCCCTTTCAATCAATGTCTTTGCTGACGGATTGTGGTTGAGATCAGCCATGAGGCTCCTTGCTGAGAGACATAAAAATGCTTAGAATTACTTTAGATCACAGGCTCTCTCGCAAACTGTTGATGGAGACGGACATGTTCTCCTGCACTTTGTTTTTTTCCTTTTACCGTGGTTATAAATATATCTATGATCCCCACTGAATCTTCAGACACAGGTAAGGCTGGTCTCACTGCCCAAAGCATTAGTTAATCTTTAGAAACATACACAGTTAGGAACACTCAGCTGGTCAGGCAGCATCCATGGCAACCTTCCACCATTACCTTCTGCTTCCTTCCATGATGCCAATTTTCTATCCATTCAGCTTTCTCTCCTTGAATCCCATGTGATCTAATCTTCCAGAGCAGCTCACCATGCGGAACCTTGTTGAATGCCTTGCTATACACAATGAGCCCTACCCTCTTCAACAATTTTGGTCACATTATAGCAGGTGTGTGAGAGAGCCCGGAATGAAGGCGAGGAGCCAGGCAAATTCTGAAGAGGCTTTAATGAGCACAGCACACTACTCTCCGCTTCAGTGAGAGACTGAAGACTGGTCTCGTGCCAAAAATCCCTGCTCTTATCTCATGGGAGCCGCCCCCAGACCTGTCCATGAAGTGCCGAGGGGGACGAACCAGGGAGTGGCCTACTCCCCAGGAACCGCCACAGGACCCCCCCCCCCCAGAACCGGAGGCACGAAACGGACAGGGGGACATACGGGACGACCAGCCTGTGTGTACACCACGGCGGGCGCAGGAACCGGAGACACACTGCCAGGCGAAGGTGGCAGCATGGGCACTTGGGGAAAGGGCTGGAACGGAGGGCCAGGGCGAGGCCACGCAAGTAGCACCGGCAGGCTGATGTCCACGTGTGTCTGCCCCTCCAAAAAGTGATGGAAGTGGCGCACGCTGAGGTAAAGGGCGAGGAGCTCATGGTCAAAGGCTTTGTAGTGCCGCAGTGCGCCGCTGAGGTGCCTGCTGAAGAAGGCCAGAGGCCGGCAACACCTGTCGATCAGCTGCTTTAGCACCGCTCCAACCGCTACATCGGAAACGTCGACCCTGGGTCACCAGTGTAGCTGGTGCGTGAGAGAGCCCGGAATGAAGGCTAGGAGCCAGGCAAATTCTGTAGAGGCTTTAATGAGCACAGCACACTACTCTCCGCTTCAGTGAGAGACTGAAGACTGGTCTTGTGCCAAAAATCCCTGCACTTATCTCGAGGGGGATGAACCTACTCCCCAGGAACCGCCACAACATTATCAAAAAACTCAATTCGATTTGTGAGACACGACCTCCCACGTTCAAAACCACGCTGATGATCCCTTGTGTAGAAAAGAACAGATGCCGGTTTAAATTGAAGGTAGATACAAAATGCTGGAGTAACGCGGCGCGACAGGCAGCTTCTCTGGAGAGAAGGAATGGGTGACGTTTCGCGGTCTGAAGAAGGGTCTCGGCCCAAACACGTCACCCATTTCTTCTCTCCAGAGTTGTTGCCTGTCCCGCTGAATTACTCCAGCATTTTGTGTCTACCCTGACTATCCCTTGTCCATCTGAATGCATGTATATGCATGTATATCTTGGGAGGTCAGATATCTCTTGGATTTGCAGGGATGAAGGTCCTGGATCTGCATTGATGGAAGAAATAAGAACGGTAGAAGGTGGAGGCTGGCGAGAGGTTAAAAATCATGATTTTAGCATCTAGCTTCATTTGTTATTATGGCCTCAATGCAAGTTGAATCAAGGGGTGGGACAAATCAAATAGAGCATGATGCAGGAGCAGGGAGGGAATAGTGGGTGCTGAGGTAAAGTGGATGGTCATAGAGATGGGACAGGTACCCATCAGCAGCTCATCCCAAGATCAAATTGTCAAATAGCATGGTTCCCGGCAGAGAAGACGCTATTTTTTACCCCAAAATAAAGCCCGAATATTTACCTGCGTCTTGGAGACCGAAGGTTAGATTGTTAGCCAAGAAAGATAGACTTGGATATCCCTCAGTACAGCAGCTGTAAAAGGACAGTACTGCTGGGGGGGGGGGAGAGTTCCTTCCACAGCGTGTTGGCAGTCTGGCTCGGGTCAGCACGGCAAAGTAGCAAACTTGGCTGGGCCGCCAGTGGTATAGTTGCGGGGAGGGCAGGAGGGTGTCGGGGATCATGCCAGCAACTCACGCAGTAACTCAGGTGGTTGCGAGCGGCCGCCGGGATTGGACAGCGGAACCGGCTGCCACCTCAGCTCCTTCTGCCGGCCCGCCCGCCCGTCAGCCAGCCACGTTGCCTTTCGGCACAGGCGCAACCGGTGGAGGTGATTGTTGGCAGGTAGCTACTGGGTGGAAGGCTAGTTGCTCCGTCCCAGTCTCTCGCTCTCTCTCTCTGTCCCTCTCTCCCTCTCCCTCTCCCTCTCCCTCTCCCTCTCCCTCTCCCTCTCCCTCTCCCTCTCCCTCTCCCTCTCTCTCTCTCTCTCCCTCCCCCCTTTTCTCTCTCTCCCCCTCTCTCTCCCTCTCTCTCCCTCCCTCTCTCCCTCCTCCTCCTCCTCCCTTACCCCCCCCGCCCGTTATGTGATCTCCCTGAGCCAGGAAGTCCCTGTCCCTCAGACCTGAACCGCACAGTGCATTGTGGGACAGGCAAAGATGGAGGCTCCCCGATCCAGATTGCCTCCTTGAAGGAGTTTCACATTTTCCTTTCTACTGACTAAACCAAACCCTTCATCCTGTCCCGCCAGCCTTTTTTCAAAATTTAGCAACTCAAAATGGGGGTGCGTCTTTGACGCAGGTGTGTCTTAATTGCCGGGAAACACGGTACATGTTTTGCTTCAGTCATCTGTAGGGACCATATTGAGCGATGGAGTCTGTGGGCGGCACGGCGGCACAGCGGTAGAGTTCCTGCCTCACTGCGCCAGAGACTCGGGTTCAATCCTGACTATGAGTGCTGTCTGTGCGGTGTTTGTACATTCTCCCCAGTGACAGCATGGGTTTTCCCCGGGGTGCTCCGGTTTCCTCCCACACTCCAAGGATGTACAGGGCTGTAGGTTAATTGGCTTCAGTAAAAATGGTAAATTGTCCATAGTGTGTAGGATAGTGTTAGTGTATGAGGATCACCAGTCGGCGCAAACTCAATGGGCTAAAATGCCTGTTTCCGTGCTGTATTTCTGAACTAAACTAAACTAAAAGTCCAGCCTTTATCGTGAGGTAGTCGTGAGGTAGTCAACTTGCCTGGTCACTTCACAAACTGCAGTCAATGTTGTAACATTGAGTAGTGGAGAGTGAATATTTTAACCTTCAAACCCGGTGAGGGAATCAGCAGACAAGATTTATTAAGGACTGCAACTACTCCAGTTGAAGCCCTGATGCAGTATATTAAACTGCAACACACTATGTGATCAATACTCTTTAAACTACCTGATCAATAAGGTGCTAAAGTTACAATGTTTACATTTAGAGCAGAGAACATTTTGTCAAAGAGATGTTTCAAGTGTGGGAACATGAGCCAGTGAGCATCACGGTCTCTGCAAATGTACAAGTGTCGTGAACGATAGTCTCACCCTGCAAAATACAGTACATACTGTATGATTGTGGAAGGTTAGTGTCAAACATTGACCTCAGGTGATTTACATGCGATGTATTCCCATACTCTGGTGTGTTTTTGAAGTTTTACGTTAAACTTTACTTTAGAGATACAGGCCCTTCGGACCAATGTGTCCGCGCTGACCAGCGATCACCCTGTACACTACCAGCACTGTCCTACACACTTGCGACAATTTTTACTATTTACATAAGCCAATTAACCTATAAACCTGTACGTCTTTGGAGTGTGGGAGGAAACTGGAGCACCCAGAGAAAACCCACATGGTCACAGGCAGCAACTCTACCGCTGTACCACTGTGCCGCCCAAAGATCGACAAGGAATAAGGGAGAGGGGTCCATTAACATAGAGTGCAATCAGTATTGATGGTTCTTGTACATTCCTTACAGCATATAGTCCCATCTTCCAATCCCACAAACTTGAAAACTCTACTGCTGAATTCAAATTTATATCAAGTCCCCTTCATTCATTAAGAGGAGACATATCTTGCTACAGTTATACAGGATCTTGTTGAGACCATACATGGGAGTATTATTTATACTTTTTCTCCTTGCCGAAAATTCTACAGGGCTTGGCGTACTGGATGCAGGGAAGATGTCTTCCAAGTAGCTGAGGAAGCTAGAACCAGGAGCCAATTTCAGAATAGCTGAGCGGAGGAGAAATGTCTTCCCCGTTATGGTGATGAATTATTGGAATTCCCCTCTCATGTGCTGTGACCCCACAGTCATTGGGTTCCCTCACACTGTATTTGGTAGATTTTTGGATATTAAAGAAACTAAAGGATACGGGTACGGAAATAGTAAGGGAAAAATGTACTGATATAGAAAATCAGCCATGATCTTATTGAGTGCTGGAGCTGGCTCGGAGGGCCGGGTGACCTACTCCTGCTCTTAATTCTCATATTCTTGTGCAGCTTTGTGACCACTAAGTCGCGTTGAATCCATGCACCAATGCAGCAAATTAAAATTCCTAGTTTTGTGTTAAGAGCAGTAAGGCGGCGTAGCAGTAGAGTTGCTGCCTTACAGCGCCAGAGACCCGGGTTCCATCCTGACGATGGGTGTTTGTCTGCACGGAGTTTGTACCTTCTCCCCGTGACCTGCGTGAGTTTTCTCTGAGTTCTTCAGTTTCTTCCCACACTTCAAAGACGCACAGGTTAGAAGGTTAATTGACTTGGTATGAATGTAAATTGTCCCTGGGTTAATGCGCAGGGATCACTGTTCGGCGCAGACTCAGTGGGCAGAAGGGTCTGTTTCCGTGTTGTATCTCGAAACTAAAACCAAACTAAATCCCAGAAATCTTCAATCCTTCCTAATTCAGTAGTTTAGCATTCCAAACCTCGCAGAATTCAGTACTTCTCCATCACAATATTCTTCACTTCCCCTTTCACAAATCCCCAGTCAACATTTATCCTTCATTCAACATCCATAAAGCACTGCACACGGAGATTACCTCACCGTTTTTGTTTACTGGGATCTTGCTGCATTTCCCTACATTAAAACCAGGACTGTTTCAATAATTCTTCATTGACTCAGTAAGTCTTGAGATAAACAATTGTGCCATTTAAATGCATAGTGAAAGAGTCATGCAGCATGAAAACAGGCCCTTCGGCCCAACTTGCCCCCACCGACCAACATGTCCCATCTACACTAATCCCACCTGCCCGCGTTTACCCCTTATCCCTCTAAACCTGTCCTATCTATGTACCTGTCCAAATGTTTCTTAAATGTAGCGAACCTATCCACTTCAACTACCTCCTCCGGCAGCTCGTTCCATACACCCAGCACCATCTGTGTAAAAAAGTTACCCCTCAGGTATTAAATCAAATCTTTCCCCCCTCACCTTAAACCTATGTCCTCTGGTTCTCGATTCCCCTACTCTGGGTAAAAGACTCAGTGCATTTAGCCAATCTATTCCTCTCATGATTTTGTACACATGCTTCGTATACATCATGTCAAAACAGGCTGCCGATTGTTCAGCATTCCTTTTTTCTGGATGACCATGGGAGGACTGGAAAGATGGCGGGTGGTGAAATGGAATATGTGACTTGAAAGACCTTTGTTGAGGTCAAGTTCCAGTTTGCTGTTCCTTTGTTTCCAGGTGGAACCCAAGATGTGGTAAAAATGTCACCTGTGCACCTCTTGAGCTCCTTGCCCATTGCCATGACCATGCTACATATTTCCCACAAGCTGTAAGCCACCCAGTAGCAGAAAGAGTGCAGGGCAATGGGGGCAGGGCAACAGAGACATCAGGTGACCCCATTAGTCCTCAATTTAAAAGCTGTTTCTCTTTTGCTTAATCTAATCTTTGGCACTTGATTAGATTAAGCTATTGAATTATTGATTGTTGGGTGAAGGAGTAGGGTAGGCATTTGAGAGCTAAGACCACAGTGATCTACTGGAAGCTCCAAAGGGTATCTGACATTGAACTGCTAAAAGCCCTTGTAATGGTGATGTTAATTACCCACTGATGTGCTACATATTTTTCCAGGCATGGAGCCAGAAATTGGCATCAACTCCAAATTGTAAAACATCTTCTGCAAATTAAGCTCCAGAAAATTTGTTGACCAAAGAGCAGCTTTGAAAATAGATCTGCATTAATGGAAGTGCAGTAAAACTCTATTTAGCTGGCATGCTTGGGCCATTGGTGGCAAACTTTCTGGATTATTGTTTCATTTAGTTTGGATATACAATGCGCAAACAGGCCCTATGGGCCACCGAGTCCACGCCGACCAGCAATCACTAGCACTATCCTACGCAATAGGGACCATTTACAATTTTTTCCAAAGCCAATTAATGTACAAACTTGTACATCTTTGGAGTGTGGAAGGAAACCAGATTACCCGTGGTTTGTCCTAATTTGAGGCACCAATATGCATCCATGGTTTTGTGGAATTGCAAAGACCTTTCTTTTCTGATATCCCACCATGGCGGAGTTTGGAAATTATATGGAGAGAGGTGTGTGGCAGAATGTAAGTAGGCGGGGGAGGGATTTCAATAGTCATAGAGTGATACAGCATGGAAACAGACCCATCGGCCCATCTTGCCCACACGGACCAACATGTCCCAGCTACACGAGTCCCACCTGCCTTCATTTGGCTCATTTCCCTCTAAACTTATCCTATCCATGTACCTGTCTAAATGTTTCTTAAAAGTTGTGCTAGTACCTAATCCTCAGTGAGTTATAGTGAGATGATTTAATATAGTGAGATGACTAGAGGAGAAGATGGGGAGAAGATTCACAAAGGTGTGGGTTGATGAGGAGAAAATTGATGTGGAGGAGGTGACAGGGATGAAATGAGGAAGCAGGTGGGGTGGGGAGAGTGAGGGGAGTGGTGGTGGTGATCAGTAGGCAAAGGTCTCAGCCTGGGGATCAGGTGAAGATAGGGATGAATGATGAGAATATCAGCAAACGGGTGGGTGAGTCTGAGAGGCTATGGAGGCCATGTGCTGTGAGTGGATGCTGAATGCAGGTGGCGATTGGTTTACTTAGCAGATGGGTTGTACAAAAACATACTGCTCTGTGGAGAAATCCATGGGAGTGCAAAGGGAAGCTGGTTTGTAACACCCAGTCCACTTGCCCAGCTTCCAATCCCATACCCTTTCCATTGCCATGAAAAGGCTTTGTACATGCCACAGGAAACAAATCCAACATTCATGTGGCGACTTTTATCACCTCTGATCATCCAAATCGCTTGAGAGCCAAAACAAAATGCAGTTATTTTCCTTTTGCAAGAATTGCAGCAGCCAGTTCCCACAAATAACAAACTCAAAGTGGCAAAATAATTTATTTCAGTGATGTTGATGAGGACTGGATATTGGCCAAGTCATCAGATGCAACCTCCCTGTCTTTCTTCAAAGTGGTGCAGTGGGAGGTTGCACAACAATCAGAGGGAGCTGACAGGTCCACGGTTTAAAATCTCATTTCATCTGAAAGATGGCACCCCACAATCAATGCAGCCTTCCCTCAGTACTGCACAAAGGTTTCAGGTGGACTTTTGGACTTGAAGTCCCAAAGTCAGAATTGAACACACGGCCTTCAGTCTCAGAGTTAAAGCGTGCCACAGCTGAGCGTCACCAGCCTCTGCCCCTGCTGCAGCTCAACTGATGTTAGGCCCTTCAACCATAGTTATTTTTCTTCATGACTCAGCTGTTCCATAGCTTATTTCTCTGTCCTCTTACCCTGCACATTTCTGTAAGCTTGACATCACTCAAAATTCTACTTTCCCCAACTTTAATTCACTTATTGCTTGTTGATTAATACTGATTTCTGGCCTGGATTTGCCTTCATTTACAAATTCTTCAACAACAAACTGCAATGTTGAAGATTGGAATTCAAACCACAAAAGACTGGGAATGGAGGCACATCTGACGAAAGTTTATGATGAAAGATCATTAACCGGAAATGTTAACACTGTTTCTTTCTTTATAGGTGTGGCCGGACCAACTGTGCATTTCCGGCATTTTTTTTCTGTTTAAACGTCTCACCCCTGTTTTCAAATAACTGCGTGGTTTTGCTTCTCCCTATGTCTGCAACCTCCTCTACTCTAACCTCTGAGAGCTCCTCATTCCTCCAGTTGGGGCCTCTACGCATCAGATTTCCGTTCTTACATCAATATTTTTGGCTCCCATGATATAAGTTCCTCCCCTTGAACCTCTCTACCCAAGATAAAATTGGCCTCTCTGCACTATTTAAAACCTACTTTTTAACAACCATTATGGAGCTTAGTATTGAACTTTGCTTGATAGTTTTCATGTGGGACATTTTATATTCAAATAATTGTATTATTTGACATTATTGTATTAGGTCCACAGTGCAAGATTGTGTGTTTATGTAGCATACTTAAAAAGCAATATTCCAATATGTTTCACAGTGATGGAATAAAAAAATGGATGGTATATGCAAGGAAAGAGATACTTACTGGGATGTGCAAAATTGTGTTCTAGGATTGGAGGAAAGAAAGATTCAGGCAACAGGATATTCCACTTGTCTAACATGAAGTAGAATTATCTTTCTGATGTAGGATCCCTCAAAGAGTGATCTGAAAATGATCAGATAATTTGTTTCTTTTTGATGTTTAATGATTTCTTTAGACTTATAGTGGAAAAAGGCTCTTGGCCCACTGTGTCCGCGCCGACCAGCAATCACCCCGTACACTAACCCCTGCACACTAGGGGCAATTGACAATTTTCCTGAAGCCACACATACAAACATGCATATCTTTGGAGTGTGGAAGGAAACCGGAGCACCCAGAGAATACCCACGTGGTCACAGGGAGAATGTACAAACTTTGTTCAGACAGCACCTGTAGTCAGGATTGAACCCGGGTCTCTGGTACAACTCTACTGCTGTGCCACTGTGCCGCCCCGTGCCACTCCTCATGTTGAATATTCCACCTGTCACGTGTTGAATGAGGAGTACATTGGCCAGAAGACAGGTAGAACTCTCATCGTGTCTTTCAAAATAATGCTATTTATTTAACCTAGGAGAGTACGCTCTTTCCTCTGGAACATGTAGCAACACTGTTACACTGAAGTGTTAAAGGCCTGTCTCACGAGTCTGCGGTCATTGGCGGTGATACAGGAAGTATCTACCGCTCGTGGACCGCCAGAGAGCGCGAGTTCGGTCAAACGCACACTGCCGAGGCCGTGCGGCGTTTGTCCCAACACCGCACGGTGCTCACAAAAAGTCAACACTGTCTAAAAATAATTTCTTACCGCACAGCCGCCGCCAGTGAGGCACGAGTGCGGCATGGCCGCCGCCACAGCCGGCGCCAGTGAGGCACGAGCGCCGTGAGTCGAACTTTCACCGCCACTGCCGCCGCCAGTGAGGCACGTGTGCGGCACGGCCACCGCCACAGCCCCGCGATCCGAAAGACGTCATCGCGTAGCGCGTCGCGTTGCGCGATGACGTCATCACCCGACGCCGCAAGCTCGTGGAACCGGCCGTACGGAGATCACTCGGCCCCCGCGCAGCATCCGTGCGGCGCTCTCGTGGTTGCCGTGCGGTCCCCTCTTCCGGCGACGCCGCGCTTCACCGCCAATGACCACAAACCCGTGGGACAGAGCCTTTAGATTAAGCCCCTGTTCCACTTAGGAGACCTAAACAGCAACCTCTGGTGACCTTGCCCGCCACCCAAGGTTTCCATGAGGTCACCGGAGGTTTTGGTCACTCTCCCTAATGGTCGAAAGTGGTTTCGGCGTGGTCGAGGCTTCATCTAGGTTGCTGCTATTTTTTCGTCATGATTAAAACCGGCCTCGATTAAAAATAGGTTGCCGTTTTAAAAATCAATAATTTTTTTGATGCAGGTCTAGTCGAAGCCGATTTTCTTCATAGTCGAGGAAGGTTTTCAACATATGTGTGGGAGGTGGTAGGAGGTTGCAGGTCTCCTCAACCTTGATTATTTTTTGGGTGGCAGGCAAGGTCACCAGAGGTTGCTGTTTAGGTCTCCTAAGTGGGACAGGGGCAGATGATCAGTCTTGGAGTAGGGTTTGAACTTCAAACTGAGAGACAAAAATTAATATCTTAAAGCCAGGACAGATGCCCACAGGAGTATGAAGGCTAAAAATAAAAGCAAGCACGGCACGTTGGCGCAGGGGTAGAGTTGCTGCTTTACAGCGCCTGGGACCCGGGTTCAATCCTGATTATGGGAGTTTCCTTCCACACTCCAAAGGTGTACAGGTTTGTAGGTTAATTGGCTTTGGTAAAATTGTAAATTGTCCCTAGTGTGTTGGATAAATCTAGTGCACGGGATGATTGCTGGTTGGCGTGGACTCGTGGGCTGAAGGGTCTGTTTCCGTGCTGTATCTCTAAAGTCTAAAGGAAAGTCTAAAGTCCATTAGAAACAGCAGTTGTTGAAACTCACCAAACTCTCAATCTGCTCTTTAAGGGATCCTACATCCTACTGCTGTGTAGGAACAATGATTTTACTTCGGAGTCACGTGAGTGACTGCGTGAAGAAGACCCCGTCCAGCCGCACACGCGTCATATCATCAGACGCATAGCGCAGCGACCGTGTGTGGAGGAGCAGAGCTCCTCCAAGCGGTAAGTTAAAAAAGCCTGAAGGTAAGTGGTTTCACTTTCGCTTTCAGGTCGCCTTCTTCGGAGAGACTTGTAGTTGTAAGACAACACAAGTTAGTATGGAGAGAGGGCGTAAGGGGAGGAGGCGAACCGCAGGTATAACTCAAGAAGACCGCGGGTCTGCGAGTAGCGGGCGCCCGCTTGAGGAGTCGGTGGCAGCGGGGCCATCGACTCCAAAAGCGGTTACAGAAGGTACCGTTGCAGCGCCATTAGGGCGGAAGGCAAAGCAAAAATCCGTGCGGCCAGTAGACTCTGAGGAGTCAGACCCGGAGGTTCCCCCGCCTCAGGCAGACATTATGTCTACTCGGGTCACAAAATTAGAATTCCTCATGAGGACAATGATTTATCAAGACCCACTCCAGGAGGAATACAGCCCGCGTTGGCCTACGGGAGAGCCAGCGCAGGGAGTGCCTGGAAAAGGTCTGGCTCAGCGTTGGCCAGCGCCAGCAATGCCTGAACAAGGGCATTTAATGCGTTGGCCTACAGGAGAGCCAGCACCAATAATCTGAAGAAAGACAGTTTAGGCATTGGCCTACAGGAGAGCCAGTGCCAGCAGCACCTGAAAGAGGGCTGCCTATGCGTGGGCCTATGGGAGAGCCAGCGCTAGAAACACCTGAAGCAGGGAAGCCAGATCACCCCCACCATGAGGAGGACTATTTTACGGGGCAGCAAGATTCAGATGACGAATCATATGAGGACCAGAGCCCAATAACAGCGCCTAAAATACCAGGTCTGGCACAAAGGTTTGCTGTTCCCAGACTAACAGGGAAACCATTGGGAGATGAATTAGCAATGACAATAAATTACTTGCTCTCCCATCAGCTCCAGGAACTGACCATGGATGAGACTATCAAAAAATACGAAACCCCGCAGAATTGCGCACTGCTAGCAGTCCCAGAGGTGAACAATGTAATATGGGGCTATTTGGGCATTGCAGTACGCACACAAGAAATGAAATTACGGCGGGTGTTGAAATTGCTGGGGTCAGGCATTACGGCTTTCGCCAGAGGCTTGGATGAGGAGCATGTGTCTGCATCACAACAGGATGCCTTAGCACTCATGTGTAGTGCGCACTTTGAAATAAACTGTATTCGTAAAAGTGCTATAAGACCTAACATACACCCTAAGTTTGCGGGGCTCTGTAAACCATCTAATATTCAATTGCCTAATCTGCTTTTGGAGAGAGTCTAGCCAAAAGGGTAAAAGACCTCAATGAAGAAGCAAAAACCGCGGGGATGATGAATGGCAGATCAATTCGAAGGCAGTTTCCCTACCGACTTGTGGTGACTGGCGGTGAAGGAACAAGTCGGTCTTTCCCATATATGCGTTATTGGCGCACTGCTCCTGGGGCACGTGGAGGTTACAGTATTCCCACTATGAGCAGGGGACAACAATTACCATCGGCAAACCCCAAGGTAGGTGGGTCTGGTCCTGTAAGAGACATATTAAATGTTTCACACTTACAAGTTGGAGGAAGATTACAATTCTTCCTAAAGGAATGGCAAAAAATGACATCTGATGCATTTATACTGTGCAGTATTGTGGGGTTTAGAATTGAATTCTACCCAAGCCGGACACGTATTTTCTCAAAAGAAGAGAACATGGAGATTCAGGCAGAACTTGAAATATTGTGTAAAAAAGGGGTAATTGAAAAGTCAGTTCACCAACACCACCAATTTGTGTCAAGTATTTTTCCTAGAGCAAAAAAGGATGGTGGGTGTAGAATTATTCTAGATCTGACAAGTCTTAACCCTTTTGTACAGTATAAACATTTTAAAATGGAGACATCTGACAATGCCATTCAGCTAATTTCAAGAAAATGCTATATGGCTAGCAGATCTTCAAGATGCATATTACTCTGTGGCTGTGCATGGTAATGATTGGAGATAATTAAAATTTAGCTGGATGTCAATTATGGCAATTTAAAGCATTGCCTAATGGTTTAACCTCAGCTCCGAGACTATTTACCAAATTGTTAAAACCAATCTTAGCACTACTAAGAGCTCAGGGCCATTTGGTAATGGCCTATTTGGGTGATATTCTGATTGTGGGAGACACTCGGGCTACAACAGAAGCATCAGTGTCAAGAATCAAGCCCACTTTCGAGAGGCTGGGATTTATTATCCATCCAGTTAAGTCCAAACTATTACCAAGCACAGTAATTGATTACTTGGGTTTCACTATTAATTTAGAACACATGGTAGTGACGCTGCCCAAGGATAAAAGACTGCAGTTAATTGAAGGTTGTATTAAGCTCATTACACAGCACCAACCCTCAATTAGGCAGGTAGCAAGCTTGATTGGCAAACGAATTGCTTCATTTCTGGCTGTACAGTTTGGACCACTGCATTATCAGCAATTACAGCGAGCAAAGGTACAGGCATTGAGGATACATTCAGGGCAGTTTGACAGGCCCATGCAATTGCCAGTTGCAGCTATTACTGAAATACAATGGTGGATCAGGAGTGTCTTAAATGCTTCCAGAGAAATTCTGGTTGAAACACCTTCCATTATTCTACAGACTGATGTAAGTGCTCTAGGTTGGGGCGCTACTAATACTATTTCCAGCTGTGGAGGTAGATGGAATGTGGTGGAAGTACCTTTGCTCCAAGAACATGGTATCAATTACCTAGAGCTTTTAGGAACATTTTATGGGCTTAAAGCTTATTGCACTAATATGCAAAATTTGCATGTTCAGGTACAGATTGACAACACTACGGCAGTAGCGTATGTTAATCATATGGGTGGTATCAAGTCAGAATCTTGTGATAGATTGGCAAACGTGATCTGGACCTGGTGTATTACCAGAAACATTTGGCTTTCGGCAAACTACCTACCAGGTAGATTCAATATAGTTGCAGACACAAGGTCACGTAAATTCAATGACAATACAGAATGGATGTTGGATCGTGACAAATTTAATAAAATTGTTGCATGGTTCGGGATGCCAGAGATTGACTTGTTTGCATCCAGACTTAACCACCAATTACCTAAATATGTGTCATGGGAACCTGATCCTGGGGCAGTAGCGGTGGATGCTTTCTCGCTGCATTGGGGTAGAATGTTTCTGTATGCATTTCCTCCATTTTGCCTCATTAGTCGGTGTATACAGAAGATCAAACAGGACTCCGCTTCAGGAGTGTTGGTGGTACCAGACTGGCCTACACAACCATGGTACCCTCTGGTGTTAAAAATGATCACAAAGCCCCTTATGATTTTTCCTAAACAGGAAAACCTGCTTGTACACCCTGTAACTGGTGATTCACATCTTTTACATGATCGTATTGGTTTGTTGATTTGCAGATTCTAAGGAGGCCATATCTTGGAAGAGGACTATCAGATCGTACTGTGGATGTTATTGCAGCAGCCTGGAGGGATAGTACCCAGAAGCAGTACATTTCTTACATAAGGAAATGGGAGGTGTTTTGCTTAAGGCAGAATATTACATATCACACTGCAGACATCTCAGATGTCTTAGAGTTAGTGTTAGAGTTTCTGTCAACTCTTTATTTTGATTTGCAGTTAAGCTATAGTGCGATCAATACTGCAAGGAGTACCCTCTCTGCATATCTATGGAGGGAATCAGAACAAAATCCTGTAGGGTCACACCCTTTGGTCAGTAGGTTTATGAAGGGAATTTTCAATTCCAAGCCTCCTAGACCCAGGTATACAGAAATCTGGAATGTAAGAGATGTGCTAATGGTCCTTCGTCAATGGACTCCTATTGCAGCTCTGTCCTTGGCCAAAATTACCATGAAGGTAGTCATGCTCATGGCACTGGTTTCAGCACAGAGAGTGCAAACATTGCAGAAACTGCGAATAGACAGGATGAAAATAGCAGCAGATGCCATTACGTTCTATGTCTATGATTTGCTCAAACAGAGTAGACCTGGAGTCACAGGATGTAAGTTGTTTTTTTCTACGGATTCACGTCTATGTGTAGTATCACATTTAAGATGTTACATTGGAGCCACCAGAACCTTAAGAGGTGCAGAATCAGCATTCTTTGCCATAAAAAAACACATAAGAAAGTGTCGGTTCAGATATTTCAAGGTGGCTGAAGCAGGTGTTGGTTGATGCAGGTATTGATACTGACAAATTTAAAACTCATTCCACCAGGGCAGCATCAACATCGGCGGCCAAGGATTTGGACGTTCCAATAGACCTTATCCTCGCAGCCGCAGGATGGGCAAGTGAACGGATGTTTCACAAGTATTACCATAAGGAGATTACAGAACCTAGGGTATTTGGTGGTGCTGTTTTGGATTCAGTGTTAAGTTCCCCCTTATGATAAAGGGGTTACTATTATTGTGATAAATAAACCATTAACTGATTGCATCTATGTTATGGTTATGCATTGTTGATTGCTTTACTCATTTAGAGTCAATTAATGCAGTGAGATGCCTGGATTTGAATCTACGGCATGAAATCACAAAGCTTTAAAATCTTCACGTAGTCACTCACGTGACTCTGAAGTAAAATAGTAAGATTAAATGAGAACTTACCAGTTTGAAGTTTGATCTTTATTTTATGAGGAGTTACGATGAGGGACTACGTGCCCTCCACTCCCAACCCTCATAAAGGTCAACTGGTAGTTCTAGTCTTCACGTATCTTACTATCATACTTCAGTAATTATTATCTGTGATTTCACACCGCTGCTTTGAAGATTGACGCGGGTGCGGCTGGACGGGGTCTTCTTCACGTAGTCCCTCATCGTAACTCCTCATTAAATAAAGATCAAACTTCAAACTGGTAAGTTCTCGTTTAATCTTACTATTCACAGTGTCAGTGTGAAATATCCTGGGCTGCTAATATTCTTGAAATGTTTAAGTGAATTTGAGGATGAAAGAAGATGTAGTGGACAAGGAAGACGAAGGATGCTCAACTGATTTAAGCAGTCGTTTAACTTGCAGTTTGAAGGGACTGGATGCCTCATGCAGAAGGTCACAATCCGTGAAGTCATGGCCATTATTAACTGGAGAGATGCATTGCACAGATGCCGTGGATGTTTCGCGAAACACAAAGTGCAGGAGAAACTCCATAGGTAGGGCAGCATCAGTGGTATATGCAATATGCTTGCTTGTCATCACTGTCGGACCAAGCAACATTTATGAAGAGCTTGATTTTAAGGTTTACAAAAATGCTGGAGAAACTCAGTGGGTGTGGCAGCATCTATGGAGCGAAGGAATAGGTGACGTTTCGGGTCACCTATTCCTTCGCTCCATAGATGCTGCCTCACCCGCTGAGTTTCTCCAGCACTTTTGTCTACCTTTGATTTTTCCAGCATCTGCAGTTCTTTCTTAAACATAAATGATTTTAAGGTTTAGTAAGGTGCACTCTTTGTGCGTGGTCTGTGAACGAAATGAAATCAATTAATGGGATTGAGAATTCTAAACTAATGCTCACTTTTAGATACAACTGACCGGAATATTTTCCACAACAGCAGTGTGAGGTGAGCAAATTAGGAGCATTTTGTACTGAACACTGAGAGCTGGATTGAAACTATCCTGCTCATTAAATATTGAACCTTTATAGCTCACAGAGAGACATTTCTTTTCACAGCTTATCATGAGATTGACCCAGGTCTCAATTGAAAGGAAGGTATTTAGCATATTGAACCTTCTGGCCTTTATCCAAAGCTCATAAATAATCCATCATTCTGAACTGTTGCGTGAGAAATCATTGTCTGTTTAATATTTCATGCAGAATTGCAACATCGTTTCAACTACTGCTGTTACATTGGCGTTCCAATCAGAGCCAACGTTCCCCATGGGATCTCGTCCATCCACTACAGACTGAGACACTCTACTGGGACATTTACATAGAGACATATTGTCAATGAATCATGGAATCATAGATCATGGAAACAGGACCAACAGCCCAACTTCCCTTGCTGACCTAGGTGTCCCATCCACACTAGTCCCATCTGATCACATTTGGCCCATATCCCTCTAACCCTTTCCTATCCATGTACCTGTCCAAATGCTGTTATAGTCTCTGCCTCAACTACCTCCTCCAGCAGCTTATTCCATATACTCACCACCCTCAGTGTGAAAAATGTGCCCCTCGCGTTCCCATTAAATCTCTCCCCTCTCACCTTAAACCTGTTTCATGATTCCCCTACTCTGTGTAAAATACTTTGTGTATCTGCCCTATCTATTCCCCCTCATGATCTTATACTCCTCTATAAGATCATCTCTCGTTCTCCTGCGCTCCAAGGAACACAGATCTAGCCTGCCCAGCCTCTCCCTATATCTCAGGACCTTAAGTCCTAGCAATAAATCTTCTCTGAACAATATCTTTCCTATAACAGAATGACCAAAATTAAGTGCATCTTCTTTGCTCAGGGGCACCAAGAAACCTCTCAAGTTATCCTGCAAAGGCATGTTGGTGCTGACAGATATGGGATATTTATAATCTACAGAAACAAGGAACCGCAGATGCTGGTTTTCAAAAAAGACACAATGTGCTGGAGTAACTCGATGGGTCAGACAACATCCCTGAAGAACATGGATAGGTGACATTTGAGGTTGGGGCATTGCAGTCTGGAGAAGAGCCCCAACCCAAAGTGTCACCTATCCATGTTATCTATCTAGGATAATGCCTGACCCGCTGAGTATACATCAAGATGGCGGACTGCAGGAGTGGGGCGCCGTTGTGTATGGCAGCTCTCCCTGCAGTCCGCCCTTTCACCCTTTTTTATTTTAATTTTTAGCCCTGTCAAAAAACAAATGTTAGTTGGAGGTCTTTTATGTGGTGGGTGGGGGGAGGGGAAGGGGGAACATTATTTCTTAGTCCCCTACATGGTCGGAGAGGCGGCTTCCATCCGAGCTGTTTCTTCGCCCCTTCCTCGCGGCCTACCATCGAGACTGGAGCGGCGTTTCCCGTCGGGACCGGCTGGGACTACAGCTTCGGCGGCGGCACAGCGCTGGGACACCAACATGGAGAGGGCGATGCCTTACCCGGGTCGCCGTGCGGTAAGCTCCGGAGTGCGGTGACCGCCGACTCCAACATCGAGGAGCTGCGGTCTGTGGAGCGTCCAGCCGCGGACGGCGCTGGATTTAAAACACCGTGGAGCCTGGGATCCGAGATCGCCAGAGTCGGAGCTCCAGCCAACGCGGCCTGAGGACTACGAGTGCCGCAGTCTCCGGGGAGGAAGTGGCCGTTCCAGACATTTCCAAGCCGCTGAAGAATGTTCACCCGACGCCGGAGTCCCAGCTTTCCGGTAAGAGGGCCTGAAAACATCGGACTGGCTGCGGAGGCCACAAATAGGCCTCGACTTCGGGAGTTTCACAGAGGAAGAGGACTTAACTTTTTGATGCCTTTCCCCACAGTGGAACATTTTGATTCTGTTGTGGGGGGACGTTCATGTTGAATTCTATAATGTGTTCTGTCATTTTTCTGATTTTTAATTTTTTCTATGGATGTACAGAAACTTTATTATTTCTTTTATTATTTCTTTTATGTAAAGCACTTTGGTTTCAACGCGAGTTAATTTAAACGTGCTATAGAAATAAAATGTACTTACTTACTTATAATAGCAGCTTGATCTTGTTCAAATGTAGTTGAAAGATTTGGGGTTGGAATTTCATACATTGTGGAGTTTGATTCAAAATAATAAACCTCGTACTTTAGTCAGGATTTCTATTGCCTGACCTGAACTGCACCCTAACCAAGAATGGTGCAGCTAGGATAAACAAAGAAGTGTATTGCCAGGTTTCCTATGAGGGCTGACGGCACCAGTTAGTCTATTTACCTGCTGGTAGCTCATTCCAGATACAGATTACACGCTGAGTGAAAACATTGTCCTCGATTCCCTCTTAAATCTCTCCCCTCTGATCTTAAACCTATATCTTCCTGTTGTAGAATCAACTAACCTGGGAAAAAGACGATGTGTGCACTTCATCCATGCCCCTTTTGATCTTGTACACCTCATCCCTAAGCCTCCTATGTTCCAAAGACAAAACTCCTAGCCTGTTCAACCACTCCCTATAACTCAAGCCCACAAGCCCAGGTAACATCCTGGTGAATCTCATCTACAACCTTTCCAATGCAATGACAGCCACAAGATTTTAGAGTCATAAAGTAAAAGAGACATACAACTTGGAAACAAGCCCTTCGACATAACTCATCCATGCCAACCAAGCTCCAAGTGTAAGCTCGTCCCATTTGCCCATGTTTAGTCCATATTCCTTGAAATGTATCCTATACCTGTCCTAAATATCTTTTAAGTGTCATTATTGTATCTACCTTAACTACTTCTTCAGGCAGCTTGTTCCATATACATACAACTCTATATTTGCAAAATTTGCTCCTTAGTTGTTCCTATTAAATCTTTCCCCATTCACCTTAAAACTATGTGCTCTAGTTATCAAATACCACTAATCTCCTGCAAATAAATCAATATCCCTCCACACTGAAGATAGACACAAAATGCCAGAGTAACTCAGCGGGAGAGGCAGCATCTCTGGATAGAAGAAAAAGGAAACCCTTCTTGGCGTTGACATGAAACGTCACCCATTTCCTTCTATCCAGAGATGCTGCCTGTCCCGCAGAGTTACTCCAGCATTTTGTATCTATCTTTGGTGTAAACCAGCACCTGTAATTCCTTTCTCCACATTTTGTCCCTCCATACTGACCTATTTAGAGAAGCACTGAGAGGGGAGTTGTCAATGATCATTCCCAAAAGTGGATGGCAGTCAACCCAGAGAGACATAGCTACCAGAGTAGAATTGAGCCAAATGAGAGTATCCACACAAGGGAAAAATCTACTTCCCTCCATAGTCATCACCTTATCTGTGGCAGTATTGGTAGGAGTGGCCACTGCCTCTTCCTTGTGATGGTCCATGAAGTTCTGCTTTGACACGTGGAGCTCCCAGTCTGCGAAATTAGGTAATTTAACAACAGTTCTAATAGCTTACAGCTGGTCGTACACAAGGCCGCGTGGGCAATCAGCAATAAAATTGTAATGCACCACAGTACAGCATAATCACACTCAATCATTATCAAGTCAGAACACCTGACTGGGGTCACAAAGCCAGTAAAACATGCTTGAAAATGAATTGTTCATATAATGAAAACCATCACTGAACTCCGCATGGTCCGCATTAGTTCAAGCAGGCAGCGTGCTATCAACTTCTTATGGGCAACCAGAGGATTGGGATAATAATGTTGGCCTCGCCATTGCTGAACTGCATGCAAAGTTCTTGATATCTGATCTCAGGCAACATCTCTGTCCAGCAAAAAAACAAATTGCTGAAGGAACTTAGCAGGACAGACAGCATCTATGGTGGGACTGGACATATGATGTTTCATGTCAGGGTCCTTCTGCAGTCTGATGGAGGAGGGGGAAGAAAGCTAGAAAAGAGCAGTGAGGGTGGGCAAAGCCTGGCAAGTGATAGGTGGATACGGGTGAGAGGGAGGGTTGACTGGCAGATGTGTGGAGTGGAGGGACAGTGACGTAGCGGTAGAGTTGCTGCCTTACAGTGGCAGAGACCCGCGTTCAATCCTGACTATGGGTGCCGTCTGTCTGGAGTTTGCACGTTCTCCCTGTGACCGCATTGGTTTCCTCGGCGTGCTCCGGTTTGCTCCGACTTCCCAAAGACGTGCAGGTTTGTAGGTTAATTGGCTTCTTTAAATTGCCCCCAAATATGTAGGATGCAAAAATGGGATAACAGAACGAGTGTGAATGGGTGATGGATGCTTGGTGTGGACTCGGTGCACCAAAGGGTCTCTCTCCATGCTATGTCTCGAAACTAAACAAAATGAGTCCTGACCCGAAACGGTGTCTGTCCATTACTGACACAGATATCGACTAACTCGCTGAGTTCCTCCAGCACTTTGTTTTTTGCCAGCTTCTGCAGTTTACTCACGTACACTTTTCCAGCAACCATCCTGTTCTTCTCTGCCAATTTACTATTTTGAACTTCTAATTGGTATAACTTCGAATTATTTGGTGGTGAAGAAAGGTGAAGAGGGTGGGGCGTGTGGCCTCCACTCACCCAGAGTAGGGTTAACTGTTCAAACTCAAGCAACAAAATAAATTCAGCAAACCTAGACGAGGAGCTTCAGTGGAGATTGAAGTACGTTGGAGTCTGTGGAAAACACGTATTTGTCAAGGATCAAGAGTGTTTAATTGCCATATATACTGGGACCAGAACAATTAAATTCTTACTTCCTGCAGGTTTACAGGGACATTAAACGCAACAACACAACAAATATATATACAATAAAATATCAGTTATTCTAGGTTGATTTATATAATGTCATTGGGATTTGAGTCATGGAACTATGAATTTCCACAAATAGTAGTAAACGATGATGAATCTGTGGCAACTATCGCTACAACACTGAGGCAAACAGCAACCTCTCTGGATCTCTGCAGCTCGATCGCTGGCTTAGTTTGATTTAATTGAGATCATCTTTACTAACATGCAATTGGATCTCCCTGGGTGCAGATGCATCTGCACAGAGTATATCAAATCATCCAATAACTTATAATGGACACCAGCAACTTCGATAGTAATTGAAGAGTAGAAGGAGGCGAGAAAATGAAATGATGGGAAGTGGTCAACCTGTTATCCCCTGCGGCAGGGGAGGGGCAACAGGAAAATCTGGCCCTGGCCACAAGGTACATCATTTACCTCTCTGCGGACAGCACCAGTTACAGTGGTGACTGAAATACTTATCATAAGGTCTATTGACAATGTGAAACCTGCAGGATTTTGCCAGTGATAAAAATCCTTCTCAACTGTTAAAAACTCAATCATGCTAAAGAAAGAGACAAAATGCTGGAGTAACTCGGCGGGTCAGGCAGCATCTCTGTGGAGAAGGAATAGCTAATGTTTCTAGTGAAGGTGAAAGGCCTGGATAGAGTGGCTGTGGAGAGGATGTTTCCACTCGTCGGAGAGTCTAGTACCAGAGACCACAGCCTCAGAATAAAAGGACTTACCTTTAGAAAGGAGATGAGGAGGAATTTCTTTAGTAAGAGGGTGGTGAATCTGTGGAATTGTTTGCCGCAGAAGGATGGGACGAATGGTCTAATTCTGCTCCTATAACTAACAGTATGAACATGAAAGTTTTGGGTCAGAACACTTCTTCAGATTGCTGCTTGAAGAAAGGTTCCTACCTCAAAACATCACCTCTTCCTTCTCTCCTGAGATGCTGCCTGACCTGCTGAGTTACCCCAGCATTTTGAGTCTATCTTCAGTATAAACCAGCATCTGCAGCTCCTTCCTACACGCTCAATCATGCTAGATCCTAACAAACTCTTCATTGCTGCATTTTAAGACCCTCTAGAGTTCAGTTTACCTGTAAGGGTGCCTGGGTCCTGATGACTGCCTGCCAGTTTATTTAAAACATTGTGCTAACAAGAGGAGGCACAGTGCCTCCAAGGCATAGCCAAAGGACCCCCTCAACCCCATCCTGCTAATCCTGCAGTTGCCATTCACCCAGGAAAGTGAGGTCACTAAGTTCCACAATGAAGGGGCCCATGACTGTGGCGAATTAGTTTAATTTTAGTTCACTTTGGAGAAACAGCTTGGAAACAGGCCATTCGGCACAACAAGTCTGCACTGACCAGAGATCCCTGCACACTTACACACTATCCTACACTAGGGACAATGTACAATGACACCAAACCGATTAACCTACGAACCTGTATGTCTTTGGAGTGTGGGAGGAAACTGGACATCCCGGGGAAAACCCACACAGGTTACGGGGGGAACGTACAAACTCCGTACAGACAGCACCCGTAGTGAGGATCGAACCCGGGTCTCCGGCGCTGTAAGGCAGCAACTCTACCGCTGTGCCACCGTGCCGCCAAATTCTTGTGAGAAAAACCAATGGGTGGCACAGTAGCTCAGTTAAACTAGCTGCCGCCTCAAGGAAGAGACTTGGGTTTATTACTGACCTTGGGTGCTGTCGGTGTGGATTTTGCATGTTCTCTCTGCGACCATGTTGACTGGGTTTCCTTCAGGTGCTCAGGCTTTCTCTCACATCACTTATAGTTCTGGAAGTGGCGGTGCTGCCCAAGCAGCTGCGGCTCGCCTGCAGTCTGTCTGTCTTTCTTCTTTTTGTTTTCTTTTGTCTTGTTAGAAGTATGTTTTAGTCTACTTTTAGTTGTGTATATGTGGGGGGTGGGGGAACCCCTTTTTTAATCTCTTCCTTCAACGGGGGTGCGACCTTTTCCTTGTCGTATCTCCGTCTCCGTCTGCGCTGAGGCCTAATATCATGGAGCTGGCGGCCTCCAACTGGAATCGACCTTGGGGGCTCCGGTGGCAGAGACTGTGGACTTACCATCGCGGAGCTGGCTGACTTCGGAGGCTGTGGTGGCGCTGTGGCTGCGACCCGACTTCGGAGCTTCGGAGGTTTCGGCCGCGGGGCCCTGTGGACTGTAACATCAGGAGCTCGCAGGTCCCTGGTTGGTGACCGATTTTCGGGAGCTCCCGCGGCAGCAGCTTCGTCCGCCCCGAATCGCGGAGTTTGAATTGACCCGTTCGCGGAGCTTAAGAATGGCCGCGCGATCTACCATCGCCCGACGGGGGCTCAACATTGAGGAGAAGAAGCAAGGAAGAGATAAGACTTTTTGCCTTCCATCACGGTGAGGAGGTGCCTGGATATTCACTGGGATGGATGTTTGTGTTAATTGTGTTTTGTCGCTTTTTACTGTCATGACTGCATGGTACGAAATGTTGTTCAAACTTGTTTGAATGACAATAAAGGAAATTCAATTCAATTCAATTAAATCCCAAACACAAGCAGGTTGGTGGGTTAATTAGCTGCTGTAAATTGCCCCTAGTGCGTAGTGAATGATTATATTTGGGCGGCAGTTGCTGAGAATGAGGAGAGAATTAAAAATGTATTAATGCAGATATTTGTGTAAATAGGTGGTTGATGGTCATTGTGGGTGGTGGGCCAAATGGTCTGTTTCCAGGACAATGCCATGTTTAACTAGTTAACTTGCTTAACTAGTTAACTAACACCTTTTAACATATGAAGCAACATTTTCAATATGAACTCCTGAAACCACAAGGTATAGCCATTACACTTAGTGTTTAGGGTTATATCAGAATAAAGTAATTTGCTGTTTGTTTCATTATTGATGAAGACGTGAGGAAATTATGTTTTGTAAATTTTTACAGTTGGTTTATACTTTATATTATAAATACAATAAGAATTGGGTGGAGATAAGTAGTCTCATGCCATTCACGAATCATCTATCGGAACATTTGAATCATCAAGGCATAGATGGGATAAATAGAAGACAGACACAACATGTTGGAGTAACTCAGTGGGACAGGCAGCGTCTTTGAAGAGAAGGAATGGGTGATGTTTCGGGTCGAGACCCTTCTTCAGACGGGACTAGTTTGAATGAGTACAATGGTTGGCATGGACATAGCAGGCTGAAGTGCCTGTTTCTGTTTTGTACAACTTTACAATTCTATAAAAAGCAGAGACTGGGAATAAAGTCCTACAGCTACCAAGAAGATAACCTCTGGAATTCTCTCCTTGAACTGAATCTGCTGTTGACGTTGGAATGAGCCATGTCTGAAAATGTTTGGCACTCTGTAAAGGGCCTGTCCCACTTTCCCGAGTTATTCACGAATTCTCCCAAGTTTTCCCCTTGATTCAAACTCGCAGAATGTTTGTAATGGGTCCGTAGGAGTCCGTAGATATATCGTAGCGGCTATTTATGCCAGCCGTAGGTACTCGGGGCATCAGGTAAGTCGGGACGTTTTTCCAGCCTGATGAAAAATGTACACAAGTTTTTAAAAAGTCGGGAGGATGCCCCGAGTACCTACGGCTGGCACAACGAGCCGCTACGATATATCTACGGACTCCTACGGCCTCCTACGGACCCATTACGAACATTCTGCTAGTTTGAATCAAGGGGAAAACTCGGGAGAATTTGTAAATAGCTCTGGAAAATTCGTGAATAACTTGGGAAAGTGAGACAGGCCCTTAACACACTAGTTCTCCCATATTATCCCACTTTTGCATCCACTCCCTACACACTCGCGGCAATTTACAGAGGCCAATTAACCTATAAACCCGCACATCTTTGGGAAACCGGTGCACTCGGAGAAAACCCACGTGGTCACAGGGAGAACGTGCTATCTTCACACAGACAGTAGCTGTGGTGAGGATCGAACCTGGTTCTCTGGCGCTGTGAGGCAGCAGTTCTACCAGCCGTGTCACTGTGCCGCCCATATAATGAGAGATGTGAAGTGCCATGGCCCAGCTTCTGTGAAGCGGCAGCACTCTGCATGAACATTGATCATAAATGTTCATTACATCACAGTCTGGAGGACAATAATACATTAAAACACCATTCACTCCGGAGCTGGAAATATCCTGGGGTTGATGCCAAACCTCTGTCGTCCCTTCAGTGTGAAGGAAGGGGAGGCTGCCTGTTAGATACTAGTTGCTTTACAGGTTATAAAATAACTATCATAAGTCAGTATTACCGTGGAGACATCCTGTGAACATTAAGCCTGTTTATCAGGCAGAGATCTGTCTTACTCCTTGATCTCTGATCTTCTATGAATATTTCTTCATAATATGATGTCATCGACCTAATGAAATCTCAGTCACCTGCTGTGGAAAAATAAAACATGGGTAAAAATATTTTTAATCTTCTTCGAAGTATGCTAAATCCTCAGACCGAGAAATAATACTCCCTTTGGGAGAGCTTTAATTGCTGGGCTGGAGTGAGAGGGGCACTACTGCAAACGTGTTTATTCATTTTTGGATTAATCAACCACTCATAAATAACCCAGCAGGTCTCACATCAAGAGATGGTGCTATTTCAGAGAGCTTTATAATGAAGGTCTACTGTACTTAAATAATAAGATGACCTACATCAGGGTGCCAAGGTCAGGCTGAGGATACACATCACTGAAATCAAAGACTGGGCAAGGTGCAGGGGTCCTGTGAAGCATTGTATTTTTATATTAATAGAATAAGCCAGGAGAGAGAGAGAGAGAAATTTAGTTTGGATTAGAGTTACACCGTGGAAACAGGCTCTTCAGCCCACAGAATCCATGCCGACCATCGATCACCGGCACGCTAGTTCTATGTCCTGCATACCAGGGGCAATTTATAGAAGCCAATTAACGTACATACATGCACGTCTTTGGGATGTGGGAGGAAATCAAAGAACCTGAAGAAAACCCACGCAGGTCACAAGAAGAGCCCTCTACCGCTCTGCCATTGTGCTGCCCTTAGTTGATAATGATCAGTGTGGAGAGAGGCTTGGAGAAATCTTGGGCTGTATATTTCACCTCATGAAAATTGTAGCCACGTTTTGCTCTTTTAATGGGTAATTCAAAGGGGTTTTATCTGGTAAAACAAAAAAAGATTTGCATTTTTTTTAATTTATTCATTCAGGGGTTGTGAGTGTTGCTGGCAATGCTGGTGTTCAATGTCCAATCCTTATTGTCTCTGTATAAAGGTGGGTCTGGACAGATGTAGAGGGCAGCCTAGGTAAGCATGGAAGACATCACGGAGCCAGTTAGGTTCTTATGACAATACAATCATTATGCGGTTCCTGTTTTTATTCTATTTACTTGCTTCTGTGAAAATTACCTGCGAAATGCCATGGGATTGGATACCAGATCTCTTGCCAAACTTTGCCAGGTAGACAATTCCCCAAATCTTTACATCAGTCCATTATGGACCAACATGTATATGGCAACAGATGTCTATTGCACAAGCCAGCCTACTTTTAATTCAATAATTAATTGATGATTGAACTAAAATCAAAATTCAGGAAACTCTCAGCAGAACAGACAGCATCCGTGGACAGAGATCGAGAGTTAATGTTTTTGGTCTCTTTGTCGGAACCGAGAAAGAGAAAAATTAAATTATTTATTTAGTAGCTGAAAAGGCAAGGGAAAAGTGAAATAATGTTTTCAACTATCACAAAAAAAACCCATAATTTATTCCAACTGCTGCATTAACTCATTGGAACCAATCCTATCAGAGATATTCCCTTTGCTCTACTCATCTCTCTCTCTCTAACTCTCCCTCTTGCCTTTTCTACTACTGCCAATGAACTTGTTTTGTTTTCCCCTGTTCTAACAAAGATTTTCAAGGCTGAAACGTTCACCCTGTTTCTCTTTCCACAGATGCTCCCTGATGTGCTGTGTGTTTCCAGCATTTTTGTTTTATTTTAGATTTCTGGCATCTACAGATTTTTTGTTTATTTGAGGTTTAGATTTAGGTTTAGGGCTAGGTTCAGGTTTATTATTGTCACTTGTCTGGTCTGTGTGATGGACACGGAGTTTCAAGATGATTGAACTACTAATCAGCCTTTGATGAATGCGATTAGTTTTCGTTTTAGTTTTTAATTTTAGAGATACATACAGTCGAGCATTGAAACAGACCCTCCAGCTCACCAAGTCTACACTGACCATCAATCACCCATTCACATTCATTTTTGTGATCCCACTTCCTCATTCACTCCCAACATGTTAGAAGCAACGTTTATTTAATTTACAAACCGGCATGTCTTTGGGATGTGGGAGGAAACCGGAGTACCCGGAGGAAACCCACACAGTCGCAAGGAGAATGAGCAAACTTCACAGAGACAGCTTCCAAAGGTCAGGATCGAACCTGGGTCTCTGGCCCTGCGAGGCAGCAGCTCTACCGACTGCGCCACTGTGCCACAGGAGGAATATTTGCTTGGACACTGTGAGAGAAATGTGAACTGCTTCACACAGTGACAGGCAGAGCACAGCCAACTGTGCAGCACTCCATCAATGGACAGCCAGCCTAAATGATGTGTTACCATGCTGGGGCTGACTGAACATCAATAGGGTTGATCGGTAATGGTGTGCTGGCTGGAAGTAGTTAGCTCACATGATGTAAAGTAAAGCAGAAATAACTTACCGTTGATGGTTATTGACTGTGTTTGTGCTTATTGCTAGGACTGAGTAATGTCACTAAGTATCTTTCCACTCATAATGCCAACAGAGTTCCGAGATGAAAAAAGGAAATTGAAGCTCACTAATGTTAATTTGCTTTGAATTTTTTTAATGTCAAACAGAATAGTGCAGCTACAAATAGAACCTGTCTTATATTTAAAAAAAAGAAAATTGAACCAAACCTGATTATTTTAAGGATACTGGAGCTTCCAATTATGTTATCACAGTCATTTATTGGAATGGGCAGGGATAAGAGAAAATGACTTGTTTTTAGAGAAACAAAGAGAGTGTGTTTGGTACTGGGTGGATTGATGGGAGATGAGGGAAATGTAAGAGAAAGTGGTCCGTGAAAGTGCATGGACATACTGCCAAGAACTACATGTCCCCCTGTTCCCCGTCACCCATCCCTGTCCCCTGTTCCCCCTGTCCCCTTCTACCCGTCCATGTCCCCCTGTCCCCCCTGTTCCCCAATCCTCTCATCCATGTCTCCCCTTTCCCCTTTGGCCTGTCCTCCTGACATCCCCCCATCCCCCCACCCCTCTGTACCCACTTCACCCTGTCTCTCTGTCTCCCTGTCCCACTGACTCCCGATCCAACCATTACCTCCCTTCATAAAACTGGTTAACTGTCAATTTGCCAACTCTAATTCCCTCTCCTCAGATTCCCCTCTGCTCTGAAGGAGCATCATCATTTGTCCCATCACCCACCAAGGTCCTGGACACTCTCTTTCGTCAGTTCCCGCCTCTATCAGCTTCTGTGGATTTTGTTTAAACATGCTGAGCTCCAATTCCAAGCTTATCTAACAGCCCGTAACATAAGCATCCTTTGGTCTGGCAAAACCAGGCTCTCTGCACAGAGCTCAGAAATGGAACAAAGAGCCTAGTTCTGTTAAACTGTGAATGATGAAGAGGTTTTGCGTCTGGTAACTATTTAACTGAAACAGCGGAGGCAGAGGCAAGGAGAATGGCCACTGGGCAAGTGCATTGTGTCGGGCGGGAGGTTGGAGAAGGTTACAGGACTGAAATCCTCAAGTATGGAGAAGCAACTGTAATTAACAAGAACAATCAATAATTTATTTTCATCTAGAGCAGGCAGGTAGCCTGATTGAAGGGAATGAACAAGTATCCAGAAATGTTTTTTTTAATTGCAGGAACTGGGCATTAGGTAGAATTCTTTTCTCGTTGAGAAATTGCAACAAGCTGCTCAAATGAGCACGGAGTATTTTCTCTCTCTGCATGAAACATTCAGTCTTGGCAGAGCAGCGAAATATTGAGATGTCGGGGCTGATCCATTAGTGTAATGATGCCTCTCTGACCTGTTGCCACCCTGCACTTTCTGCTGCATCTCACTGTTTCACATTACCTCCCACTGTCTCCTCCCCTCGCCCCTTGAGAAGCCAGGACACAGTTACAGTTACCACCGCCCACTCTCGGGGGACAAACCATCTGCTCGGCAGACTGCTTCCCGCCAGGCTCCGACCTCCACTGTCTGCACTCTCTCAGCTGCAGTCTGAAACGTTTGCACACTCACACGCACACACTCTCACACACTCGCTCATATGCACTGTCACACTCTCAGGTTCCCTCACATTCTCTCACATGCACACTCACACTCACACATTGATGCTCTTTCACACTCTCTCATGTTCACAACCGACACCCACACCTGCACTCTCCCACACTCTCATTCACAATCACATTCTCTCTCGCACTCTCACATTCACACACTTACATGCATGCTTATGCTCTCTCAAACTCACACTCTTTCGCATTCACACTCACACAAACACTCACATGCACATGCTCCCACACACTCACACACTTATACTTACACGCTCATGCTCTCTCACACTCACGCATTCACACACACTAACTAGTATGTACATCCCCCCCTCACTCTCACATTCACAGACACTCATACGCACACTTTCGTGCTCTTCCTCACTCTCTCACACATACACTCACACACACCCACACACACACACTCATGCTATCCCACACACTCTCATTCACATCCTTAAGCTCTCTTGCACTCACATGCTCTCACACACACGCTTACTCCCCCATGCTCGCTCATGCTCACATTCCTTCACACTCACATTCAAGCTCACACATTGATGTTCTCTCACACTGCCTTACTTTCACACCCACACTGATACTCACATGTTCATCGACACTCACATTCTCTCACACTTACAGGCCCATGCTCTCACACACCCTGTTATCAAACAGGCAGAAGGGATAAACCAGGGCACTACAGGCCATTGAGCCGTACATCAGTAGTAGGGAGATTATTGAAAAAAAATTCCAAGGTACATGATTCATGTTCTCCTGGAAAGACAGGGACTGGTTAGGAGGAGACAGCATGGTTTTATGCATGGGACATCATGTCTTACAAACCGGAGTTTCTGTTGAGGAGATAACTAAGAATATTGTTGAAGGAAGCACAGTAGACTTTAGCAAAGTCCCACATGGTGGGTCAGCCCAAAAGATTAAAGCATGTGGAATTCAAGGTATAAGGACAAACTGGATCCAAAATTGGCATGGTTTTCGGAGGCAGAGGGTAGTGGTGGAGGGGAGGGGGGGGGGGGGTTCGCTGACTGGATGTTTGCAACCAGTGGTGAACTGTACAGATTAGTGCTGGGGCCATTGTTGTTCGGCATATTAAAAAATTGACTTGGATGAAAATTTTAGTGGACCGATTAGTAAGTTTGCTGATGTCACAAAAATTAGTGGAGTCGCAGGTAACAATGTAGATTGTGAAAGGGTACAGAGGGACTTCAATACAGTTCCTTCTTCTACAATGGAGACACAAGGAACGGCAGATGCTGGAATTTTGAGTAAAACACAAAGTTCAGGATTAACTCAGGTGGTCAGGCAGCATCTGTGAAGGGAATGAATAGGCAATCTTTCGGATCGCGATCCTTCTTCAGATTGGATAGGCGATGTTTTGGGCTGGGACCCTTTTTCAGAGTCTTAAGAAACATCCAGACCCAAAACAGCACTTACCCATTCCCTCTACAGATGCTGCCTGACCCGCTGAGTTAGCCCAACACTTTGTGTTTTGCTCTTATTCGATATTATGCTTTTTTGTGAAATCTTACTAGTCTTTCTCATGCTAGGCATTTTAGTGAACATGTCTTGTACCATTTCTAAACCTGCAATAACCTACCTCTAACACAGAGCTCTTTAAAGCGTCTCATTTGCAAAACCTTCCGATTTCAATGTGAAGAAGATCATCGTCACCTCCTTGCATCTACCCTTATCTCAGGCGGTCTGTCATTTAAATAAAAGAACATTCTGATACACAGGAAGCAAAATAAACTGCAGATGCTAGAATTCTGAAACAAAACAGTGAGTGCTGGGGACAGTTAAGGGCCTGTCCCACTTACGTGTCCTTGGCATGCAAATTACGCAACCTCGTCGTTGCGTTGATGTGCACAGGCATCGTATGGCCGTGCGGGGCCCCCCCACTGAGAAGCGCGGAGGGGTATGTAGTTGTGCGCGACAACGCGCGGGGCTCCGAAATTTTTGTAGTGAACGAAATCTTTGCGCGCCAACGGCCTGTCGCGGAACTGATGGCCAAAGTGGGACAGGCCCAAGACCCTGGCACGACGCAACATCTCACCTTCAACAACAGCAGAAGCAGGCAAACGATCGCCGAGCTCGGCCTGGGGCTCACGGCCGTTGCGGTCCGGTTCCGCCCCCACTTCTACTCCCAGAGTGGGGCCAAGAAAATTGAAGATAGACACAAAATGCTGGAATAACTCAGCGGGACCGGCAGCATCTCTGGAGAGAAGCAATGGGTGACGCTTCGGGTCAAGACCCTTCTTTCAGACTGAAGAAGAGTCACGACCCGAAACATCATCCATTCCTTCTCCCCAGGGATGCTGCCGGTCCCGCTGAGTTACTCCTGCATTTTGTGTCCATCTTCAAATGACGTCACGCGCTCCAGACGGCTGTGCGGTCGAATGAAGTCGCGTGCGACTTTCGCGGGACCGTCGCACCTCAATGCGACCACGAGGTCGCGTAATTAGCGTGCCAAGGACACGTAAGATTAGCTACATCTTGGCAGGACAAATCAAAATAGGACGTACATGGTAAAATGGTAGCGAATTGAGGAATGCAGTTAAACAGAGGGATCTAGGAATAACTGTGCATAGTTCCCTGAAGGTGGAATCTCATGTAGATAGGGTGGTAAAGAAAGCTTTTGGTGTGCTGGCCTTTATAAATCAGAGCATTGAGTATAGAAGTTGGGATGTAATGTTAAAATTGTACAAGGCATTGGTGAGGCCAATTCTGGAGTATGGAGTACAATTCTGGTCGCCAAATTATAGGAAAGATGTCAACAAAATAGAGAGAGTACAGAGGAGATTTACTAGAATGTTGCCTGGGTTTCAGCACCTAAATTACAGAGAAAGGTTGAACAAGATAGGTCTTTATTCTTTGGAGCGCAGAAGGTTAAGGGGGGACTTGATAGAGGTCTTTAAAATTATGAGAGGGATAGACAGAGCTGACGTGGATAAGCTTTTTCCATTGAGAGTAGGGAAGATTCAAACAAGGGGACATGATTTGAGAATTAAGGGACAAAAGTTTAGGGCAACATGAGGGGGAACTTCTTTACTCAGAGAGTGGTAGCTGTGTGGAATGAGCTTCCAGTGGAAGTGGTGAAGGCAGGTTCGTTTTTATCATTTGAAAATAAATTGAATAGGTATATGGACGAGAAAGGAATGGAGGGTTATGGTCTGAGTGCAGGTAGATGGGACTAGGTGAGAGTAAGTGTTCGGCACGGACTAGAAGGGCCGAGATGGCCTGTTTCCGTGCTGTAATTGTTATATGGTTATATGGTAAGTGGGACAGGCCCTTTAGGCAGCATCTGTGGAGCGAGAAGGGTCAGCAACCTGAATATTAACCCTGTTCCTCTATTCACTGACATGGCCTGACCTGTTGAATTGTCCCAGAAATGATGGCACAGTGTTCAGAGCATCTGGACTAAGTGCAGCAGTTAGTGCAGCTGTCTCACAGCTCTAGTGACCTGCATTCGATTCTAATCTCTGGTCCTGTCTGTGTAGAGTTTGCACGTTCTCCCAGTTACAGTGTGGTTTTTCTCTGAGGCACTCCAATTTTTTTCTATCCTCCAAAGATTTGCTGGTTGGTCGGTTAATTGGACCACTGTAAATTACTCCTCCAGTTGATAAAACTGAAGGTTGTTAATGGGATATGTGAGAACATAGGTTCGAGGAAATAAATAGGATTGATTTGAGAACTAGCAAAGGCTCGATAGTCTGAAGAAGGGTCTCGACCCGAAACGTCACCCATTCCTTCTCTCCAGAGATGCTGTCTGACCCGCTGAGATACTCCAGCATTTTGTGTCTATCTTCGATTTAAACCAGCATCTGCAGTTATTTCCTACTCGATGGTCTGAATGTTATATTTGTGCATTGTAAGGAAAAATAGGGAAAATTTTTATTCATTCGACTTTAAGCACTTCTCCTTAAGAAGGATATAATGCTTTGTAAGTAACGTTGTACAGATGTACCGGACTGATATGGGGCTTAGAGGGAGATGGACCTTTTACATAGAGTCAGCTTATGTTGGCTTGAATGCAAGAGATCAGCAAACTGATTTGTGAATTTGATTAAGGGATCTGATACACTGACGGGGAAGAAGCAATTTCCTCTCTTGGACGAGTTCAAAATGAAGAGACCGTAAAATGAAAATTAGTGACAGTCATTTACGGATAATCTCCAGAAGTGTTTCCCCTTGAAATCTGATAGATGAGGTCAATTGCAAATTCCAACCATGTCGTGAGATTATTATGGACCAATGCAAGTGGCTAGCATTGAGATACAGATCAGCCACAAACAGTGGGATAAGCTGCAGGGCTGAATGTACAACCCCCTAGTACTCTCATGTCATGTTCGCTTTTTATAGAAGCCCTGATGCTACAAATAAGCTCTGAACTACATGGACTTGGGGGCATTGGTTTTGTCGTTTTGCGCTATTATTGTTTATTTGTGAAAAAAAAATGTGTGGGTGTGTGTGTGTAAAGTATTTTCACACACACTGAACTTTTTGTTCTCGTTTATTATATTGTTTACAGTGCACTCTGTTTACATATTCAGTTGTGCTGCAGCAAGTAAGAATTTCATTGTTCTATCTGGGACATATGACAATAAAACACTCTTGACTCTTGCCTCTTGAGTAGAAACTGAGCTCAGAGCTGTGAAGTTAAAACAACCTGAACAGGGAAATGTTCCACTGAGATGGTGTTTCACATGGTGTAGGAAGGAACTGCAGATGCTGGATTGAACCGAAGATAGACACAAAAAGCTGGAGAAACTCAGGCAGCATCTCTGGAGAGAAGGAATGGGTGACGTTTTAGGTCGAGATCCTTCTTCAGACTGATTGAAGGGTCTCGACCTGAAACGTCACCCATTCCTTATCTCCAGAGATGCTGCCTGTCCCGCTGAGTTACTCCAGCTTTTTGTGTCTATCTTTGGTGTTTCACATTGTTGGGAATTTGGGGTCTTGCCTGGTGACCTAATTGAAAAAGATGCTTGCATTAGTAAGAACTGATCTCCTTCTCTCCTGCAAATTAGGCTTCTGCACGTAAAAAATATAAGAAATAGCAGGTATAATTCTTAACTGCTCCCTCAACGTGCTGTGGTGTTCAGTAAGATTACAGCTGACACTGTGCCGTATGTACTAATTCTGATATTATTCCCTTACTGTTCAAACACTATTGATCATAGCCCCGAATTTACTCAATGATCGACCAGCCACACCGTTTAAATTACAAGCTTCTACAGAAAGAAATATATCTTCTCCCCAGTCCCAGGTAGGGTGCTCCCTCAATCCCGAGGCTCCACCTCCCAGCCCCAGCTACAGGGAACAACCAATTCACACTTCCTCCTTCAATGTTCATTGTTCCGTTGTCAGTATGGATGACAATTAAACATTTGTGACTCTTGACTGCTGATTCCTCACTCCTGACATCTGATTCTTGATTCTTGACCCATGACCCTTGGCACTTGACTCTTAAATCCCTCTCAGAATGGTACGTGGTATCAGTGAGATCATTCTTTCACACTCCAAGGAACAATAGGGCAACCTTCCTCAGTTATAACCCCCCTGCCCTTCTACATGAACACTCTAATTCCTGAATCTTTATAAAGTGCCCTCTGCTACATTTCCCTCAAATATGAAGAGTGCTCATGTGCCTGTACAGCTATGGCATGTAAGAGTTTCATTGTTCAGGTTATTATTCAGTGCACATGACAAATAAATGTTCTTGATGCATGGCTGTCTTGCTATGATTAAACGTATGTTCAGGTGATCCTCCAAAGCTGCTGCCTATATTGTGTTTTTGAAGTATGGATACGTAGTCACAAAGCCATGTTATTTCACATCCATCTATCAGAGAAGATTTATTGGGATGATCTGAAGTAGATTGAGAAGTGAGAACTCTTCAGTCTCGCCCACCTCAGTGACAGGATCTGAGAGTAATGTGATTGTCAAGGTGGACTAGAGTGAAGCGTAGATTTGCTGTGAGATAACAGGAATCAACCTACTTGTGTGAGTTTGTATAAAAAACTGGGTAGGGAATCATAACCTTGAATGGATTCTGCTTACAAACAAATACGATTAGGTTGGAAAAGTTATGAAATTAAAAAAAATTATTCAAGAAGTACTGAGGCGCTACTTTCCTCCCTCTGGTTTTACAATCAACAATTCTTTAAACTTGTTTCACACTTTCCTTTCTTATCTCTGGCCTTTGTTCCAACCATCTGCCTATCAAAAAACCCACTTCGCCTATGTCGACCTATTACCTTGTCTATTACTTTGTCCTGCGTCTCCCCTTTTCCAGCTTTCCTCCACCCCCCACAATCAATCTGAAAAAAGGTTTCGACCCAAAACATCACCTATCCATGTTCTCCAGATATGCTGCCTGGCCTGTTGAGTTACTCCAGCATCTGTGCCCTGTTTACGCAATATCCCTTTACTGTTGAAGGTAGACACAAAATGCTGGAGTAACTCAGCAGGACAGGCAGCATCTCTGGGGAGAAGGAATGGGTGACGTTTCGGGTCGAGACACTTCTTCAATACAATACAATACAATACAATACAATTTATTTGTCATTTGGACCCCGTTGAGGTCCAAACGAAATGTCGTTTCTGCAGCCATACATTACAAAATGAAGAAGACCCGAGACACAACACAATTTACACATACATCCATCACAGCGCTGTGATGGAAGGCACAAAAAAACTTATCTCAGACTGTTGATCTAAATTTGTTGTTATTTTACTATTTCTTGATATCAAAAGTCCTCATTTCCTTGCTTGGACTCTCTTCTACCTATCTGTAGCAGCCGTACTTTGCAGCCATACCTCCATTGCCAGCAGATACCAAGGCCCTAAGTTTTGAAATTCCCTTCTAAATCATCTTTTTACATCCTGTCGCTTGGATTAAGTTTTAGTTCAACTCACTAAAGTCTCCTTCGGGATTTATCCTGACTGTAAGTCTGTGACTAATGGTGTTCCGCAGGGATCTGTGCTGGGACCTCAGCTTTGTGTGAATGAATGACTTGGACATCAATGTAGATGTGTTCGTTGGTAAGTTTGCAGATTATAGTAAATTTGGTGGTGTTGTAGACAGGGAGGAAAGCTATCGAAAGATACAGCAAGTTACAGATATGGGCAATGAAATGGTTAATGGAATTTAATCCAAGCCTGTGTGAATTGGGCGGTTTGGGAGGTTGAATATAAGGGAACGTATACAGTTAATTGCAAGATCCTTAACAGCTTTGATGTACAGAGAGATCTTATGGCCCAAGTCCATAGCTTCCCGAAATAAGCAACACAAGTAGATAGAGTGGCAAAGAAGGCGTATGGTATATTTGCCTTCACTGGTCTGGGCATTGAATATAAGAGTCAGGATGTCATGTTGCAGCTCTATAAAACTTTAGATAGGCCGCATATGGAGTATAATGTGCAGTTCTTGTCGTCCCATTCTTGGAAGGTTGTGGAGACTTTGAGGAGGGTGCAAAAGAGGTTTACCAGAATACTACTTGGATTAGCTACAAGGTAGTTGTCCAAACTTGGATTGAGATTGAGGGGGGAAGTATATAAAATTATGCAAGTCATATTTAAGGTAGAACGTCAGAATCTTTCTCCCAGCGTGGAAATGTCAAAGACTGGAGGGCATAACTTTAAGGTGAGAGGGGGAAAATTTAAAGGAGATGCGCGGAGCACAGTTATTACACAGAGAGTAATGCACTGTCACAGGTGGTTGTGGAAGCAGACAAAATAATGTATGATTTTATGACTCCATAGTAGTTCCAGTCTCTGCAACATAATAGAAATTAACCAATATCAAATCTAACTATTTAATAAGTGCAGTGTAGTGAAATCTTCTTTCTTGGGTATTCACCTGAGACGAGGTGGGATAACAGCAGGGAAACTTCACTGACTTTAATCTGTGTTATACCTGACCTGCAAATGCCACAATGGCACAATTGATGCCAGGAACTGAAAATATTGTGGGTACAAATTTCCACAACATGTCTGAGCATTGAGCCAAGGTGGCAGAGCATAACTGATTCGGAAATCTTCGATCGAGGTTATAGTGCAAAGCAGTAATAGTGATGCAGTCTAGCTGGCATTGTGGAGCTGGAATTAAATTTAAATCATACGTCAGGGAGATTGTGTCATGGAACCACTGACAAATTGTTCCATCAAAATAGCCCTCTGATATATTGTTTGAGTTTGGAATTGTTATTACTTTTATCCTCTGGTGGATGTTCTGAATATATCCCTAATTATAGCTTTCCAAATTAAATTAACCTTTGATACAACATCAGAAGAAACATCAACTAATATGGATGTCCATAGAAAAATAAAGGCCAAGCTAAGACACATGAGGTGAGTAAGTCGTGGATGAAAACTTCTGTTTTGACTCTGCTTTTTAAAAATCTTTCTCAGTTTATGAGTTCTGTCACTGAACTTGAATTGAAATCTATTGCGTTGGGAAAACTCATTGATGCTTGAAACGTTTGATGTCTCATGTGAAGACATGATTAAGAATGACCTGAACATACCTGAATTAGAACTTGTGAACAATATCCGTTCCTCCCAGGTTCTTGTACACCTCTATGAGATTTCTCCTCATCTTCCTGTGCTCCAAGGTATAAAGCCCTAGCCTGAACTAGCCTTGTTTAGATCCAGAAAAATGATTGAAAAATGCTCTGTCATGGGGACTGCTGCAGGGGCTGCCAGAGACTTGAAGGAGTTCATATTCCTCAGTCCAACACTGCATCCCAGAGAACTTCAACTGAGGCTCAATGCTGGAGAAATAATCAGAACCAACAGCTCACCGTAACGGTTGGGCAGCCTCTGGAGTCGGAGGGCAAAGAGTAACTCTCAATCTGTAGAGTAGATGTTCTCTCCACCACCCCAGCCTAATCGTCCTGCTAGTTATCACCCCCTCCACAACCAACAATAGACCATTGTGGGCTCCTTGGCCATCGGTGCTGGCTCTGATTTGTTCTGTAACTTTTCATATCTCTAGTTTCTCTCTCCCCTGACTCTCAGTCTGAAGAAGGGTCTCGACCCGAATCGTCACCTATTCCTTTTCTCCTGAGATGCTGCCTGACCCATTGAGTTACTCCAGCATTTTGTGTCTAAATTATTATGGGTGACTCTCACCTTAGGGCAGTTCAGGTAACAGAATTCACAATATGCGATGAAGAAATCTATCGGTCTTAAAAAATATGTGAAAAAAAGTCAACAAATAAGCACCAATTATTATTAACTTGCATTTTCTACACATGTACTAGATCATAAGTGATAGGAGCAGAATTAGGCCATTCGGTCCATCAAGTCTACTCCGCCATTCAATCATGGCTGATCTATCGCTCCCTCCTCACCCCATTCTCCTGCCTTCGCCCCATAACCTCTGGCATTATTGATGGTGCTTTGTACTGTTTGAATTCTGTGGCAAGACAAGATCCTGCAGCACTGTTTGACGATCACAGCTCTTGCCAGCATTGATTCCTCAAAACTGCTCCAGTAAGGCAGAAGATTGGATCAAGTATCTTATTTCTGTTTCTAAGAGGCTGCATTGCTCAAATTGGTTGTCATATCTCCCTAAATGGCAATATTGATCTCACTTCAAAAGTACTACATTGATTGAGAGGTGCCTTGGGACATCCTGGCATCATAGAAAGCACAATCCTCCTCTGGGTGGATTTGATTCAGTAGTGTCAGATATTGGAGCAAGTAATTTTAGGATACATCCATCCTTAGAATTCAGTGAAACATATATCACATAGTGGTCAATTAACATACAAACGCAAGATAGACACAAAATGCTGGAGTAACTAACACATAGGAACCCATGTGTAGGAAAGAACTGCAGATGCTGGTTTAAATCGAAGGTAGACACAAAATGCTGGATTAACTCAGCGGATCAGGCAGCATCTCTGGAGAGAAGGAATGGGTAACGTTTCGGGTCGAGACCCTTCTTCAGAGACCCATTCCTTCTCTCCGGAGATGCTGCCTGACCCGCTGAGTTACTCCACCATTTTGTGTCTACATAGGAACCCACGCGTCTTTTGGGATGCGGGAGATATCCAGAGCGCCCGGAGGATACCATAGTCATAGTGAGAACGTGTAAACTCTATACAGACACCACCCATGGTCAGGATCGAACTGAGTCTCTGAGACGACAGATGGCGCAATGGGCTAAGTGTTCGGCTGGCAACCGGAAGGTAGCCGGTTCGAATCCCGCTTGGAGTGCATACTGTCGTTGTGTCCTTGGGCAAGACACTTCACCCACCTTTGCCTGCGTGTGAATGTTGATATGTTGATATCAACATATGGATATGGATAATTCTCTGTAAAGCACTTTGGTTTCAAGTGATTTGATTGAAAAGTGCTATATAAATACAAATATTATTATATTATTATTATTATTACTATGAGGCAGCGGCTCTATCAGTAGTGCTACTCTGCCGTTCATCGGACTACGACTAAATTTTTAAATGTTCCAAAATTCACTCAGCACCTTCCATCCTATCAGTTTCCACCACTTGCAACATTTTGTCTTCTCCACTTATCACTTCCAGCCTTGGTTATTATCCCCACCCTTCTCACCCTCACTTGACTGATCAGCCAATCTGGTCCCCCTTGCCTGGAACCACCTATCACTTGCTAGTTCCTTCCCCATCCCTTCCCCTCACCTCTTTCTATTGGCTATCTCCCCTCTACCCCAACAGTCCGAAAAAGAGTCCCAACCCAAAGTGCTGCCTGTCCATCTCCCTCCACGGACACTGCCCGACCTGCTGAGTGCCTTGAGCAGTTTGTTTTTTTGCTCAAGACTACAGCATCAGTAGTCTCCAGCGCCTCCATCTTTTTTCTCCCAAATCACAAACAGTTCATCAATAATGTATTTATTTAATGTAATCCCATCTCTGCTAAACTGCAAGAAGGAAATTGCTTTTTCACATTTAAGCAGCCAAAGTGAGTTTTTATCAGGCTGAAGAGCTCTTGACAGAATGGATCGGTTTATCAAAACAAAGCATTACTCATCCCAACTGCCTGCTTAAGCAAGTCCCTGAAGATCAAGGCCTCAAACCGATTATTCTTATCTGTGCCACTGGAGACATGGTAGATGAATCTCAGTCACGCCTCCCGCCTTCTCCTCCCACCACTTCCCCACCCCCCTGCTTGAAGTGTTTTCTCATCCTCCTGAATACAAGGACATTTGTCTGTGATACTGAATCTGGGGCTCTTGCAGAGCTGCAAGCCGTTCCCACGGTATTGATTCTGAATACCTTCCAAGTCTTTCCGAAATTGAAGTTGCTGTGGGAAACCTTGATACCGAGAACCAATCAGCATTTTAACCACTGATTTCAATTATGTAAAGAGGTTTAAAGATCACAGGTTTCTGAGGTCAAGGTGTCAATTATAATGTAGATACACTCTGTGCAGAGGACAGTTGCATAAACTCCACTAAATGCTACTAAATGCATCTGACATTAGCAGTGCTTTCAAGCGAGCTCATCGAGGTCTCAGTTAACCTACTTTCCCTCCCTCCTCTTCAGTTTACATTTGACTTTGTCATCACTTGGATGTCGAATAGAGTCTCATCAAGCAAATCATGTGGCATCATGTTTGATATTGATCTTTGCTACCTGTGCAGTTGGATTCGATGCACAATTGATCATCTTTCCCACGGCTTTGTAAATCATGGGTTCACTACAAGTGAAAATCAATGAAGAACATAAATAGTCACCGTCCTAACAATGAAAAAAATGTGCCTAGAATTTGGATCAGGGAATACTTTCTTCTCAGCGGTACTCAGTGCAAGTTGGATTTTACTTGGATGAATTCTCCTTACGGCAGTCCTGGCTGCTCTCCAGGCCCTCCTGGCACAGGACATCCATCCTCGCATCAAATACCCTTGGAGCATTTGGGCATTCTGTACTTATCTCTCCCTCTCTCTCCCCCTCTCTCTCCCTCTCCCTCTCCCTCTCTCCCTCTCTCCCGCTACCTCTCCCTCTCTCCATCTCTCTCCCCCTCTCTCCCCCTCTCTCTCCCTCTCTCTCCCCCTCTCTCCCTCTCTTCCTCTCTCCCTCTCTCCCTCTTCCTCTCCCACTCCCTCCTCCCCCTCCCCTCCCCTTCCCTCTCTCTTCTCTGCACCTCTATCCCCTCCCTCTCCCCCCCCCCTCTCACTCTCCCCCCCCCCCTCTCTCTCATATCTCTGGCATTTATGGTGTGTGGGGAAATGTGCCATTCAGAGCTGATAACCTTCTGAAATTGGTCCACAACAAGTTGCCAGGAGCCAGAGCTGAACTGAGTGAGATCGCATCAGGATGTGTGTTGCTCCTGTTTCTGGATATAAACCATCTAACTGCTGTTTCAAATGTCTCTTTAATTAATGTACGTTTTTTTGAGGTAAACTGAGTGGGTGTTAATGATACAAAACAATGTTGATCATACACACCAAAAGCAGTGCATGATCCAGATTCTGGGCTCCAATATCTCGCTGTAGAAGAGGAAGGGTCCAAACAACCATGCTGGTGAGTAGAATTGACTGGGAGACAGAAATAAATGATCTAACTGATGATATATCTGAACCCAGCAACCATTTGAGATCATGCGCACACTTGCTTTCTCTATTCTTGCTGCAACAATCTGATGACTGCTTTATGACTGGTAAATGAGACCACAGTCATCTGATGTTTCATTCAATGTCACCTTTGTACTGTGGATCTGTGCCCATTGGAAAATTAAATTAAGGTTGCCCAAAGCCAATTCATTTAGTGCACTTAATGAACGTCAGATAGATGAAACTTGCCTGTTTTGTATTGATGACGCGTCGGATCCAAGTTTCAGACATGCTGGGTCAAGGTGTTAAGAATCCCTAATGAGCTAGAGCAAAATTGCATGCTCTTTGCAGGAGCAAAGCTTTTCTGTGTCTTTGATTGAGATGCACTGTGCTGGCAGTGTAGAATCAATAAGACATTGTTGCTATAACTGGCTGAAATCTAGTCTGCATGGATCATTGAATTTACGCAGGAAAGTGTTCTCAGAGTCATCACTGTGAGGTATCATTCTTGCTTTACCTCCCAATCAGGTAATTGAGGGCTGAGGTTTATTATCTTCCCATTCTGCTTAATTCTCTGGATGTAATTTCCCTCTGATTTATTGTAGAGTTGCAACAATTATGGTGTTTACGAAAGCCCGTCATCTAGGCCCTTTCTATCTGAACACAATTGACCGTAATATTGCGGTCACATCCACTCTTGTGGTGACGACGCTAGATTCATGTACACATCACAAGGAAGCCCTATTTCTATTATTGTCAGGAAATCCAACTGAATAGCTTCCACTTCATATTTGAATTATGTTTTCTTTGTGCCTGTTTCTTTCAGAACAATAAGTTCATGTATTCAAGATGTTTTCAAGAGAGAGTTAGATATAGCTCTTAGGGCTAATGGAAACAAAGGATATAGGGAGAAAGCAGGAACGAGGTACAGATTTTGGATGATCAGCCATGATCATTTTGAATGGTGGTGCTGGCTCAAAGGGCCCAATGGCCTACTCATGCACCCATTTGCTATGTTTCAAAAGTTCATAAGTTATAGGAGCAGAATTAAGCCATTCGGCCCATCGTCTATTCCGCCATTCAATCATGGCTAGACACAAAAAGCTGGAGTAACTCAGCGGAGTCAGACAGCATCTCTGAAAAAAAGGAATAGGTGACCCTTGTTCAGACTGAGAGTCAGGGGAAAGGGAAACGAGAGATATAGACGGTGATGTCGAAAGATATAGAACAAATGAATGAAAGATATGCGAAAATGGAACGATGATAAAGGAATCAAGCCATTGTTAGCTGTGTGTTAGGTGAAAACGAGTTACAGACAATGAGATTCAACAAGACGACTTTGAAGGTGATATGACTTGGGTGGGAGAGGGATGGAGAGAGAGGGGGGATGCAAGGTTTACTTGAAGTTAGAGAAATTAATATTCATACCACTGGGTTGTAAACAGCCCAAATGAAATATGAGATGCTGTTCCTCCAAATTTCATTTGGTCTCACTCTGACAATGGAGGAGGCCTAAGACAGAAAGGTCAGTATGGAAATGGGAAGGGGAATTAAAGTGGGTAAGGAATTTGTGGGCAAGGTCGTGGGCACATCATTAGATGGCAGGAAGGGATGAATGTGGAGACTGTCACTGTCCCAAGCAGCCTGGGCTGGCTGGAGGGCAAGGCACACCCTCATCATTAGACCATACCTGTTGACCTCCTCAGCACTTCATTCCTCCACAGCCTTCAGGATTTAAGGTTCACTCAGTTGAAGGTGTGGCCACTCATGATAGGCAAGCCAAGAGAGTTTAATTGTCATACAGTAAAGACTGGCAACAGAGCAGATTAAATTCTTATTTGCTGCAGCTTAACATGCCCATCGACACTGTAAAACACAAATAACATATAAGAATCAATAGTATAATAAATTAATAACAATAATACTGGGTATCCATAATAACGCAACCAAAAACACAATGCACTGCAGAGTGTAGTTGTTGAGGTAGAGCTTAGTGCTGTGCAGTGTTCATGAGGTTGGGTACTGGGAAGAAGGTGTTCTTGAACCAATTGGTCATGGTTTTCAGGCTCCTGTACCTTCTTCCCGATGGTAGCAATGAATTGACAGCATATCCAGGAGGTGTGTGTCTTTGTGTATGAAGGAACTGCAGATGCTGGTTTAAACCAAAGATAGACGCAAAATGCTGGAGTAACTCAGCGGGGCAGGCAGCACGTCTGGAGGGAAGGAATGGCTGACGTTTAGGTTCGAGACCCTTTTTCAGACAGGAGAAGGGTCTCGGCCTGAAACGTCACCCATTCCTTCTCTCCAGAGATGCTGCCTGTCCCGTTGATTTACTCTCGCACTTTGTGTCCAAGTGTGTGCCTTTGATGAAATTGGCAACCTTACTGAGGCTGTGCCTCTTGAAGATCACTTAGGCGGTAGGGAGGTCAATACCTGTGATGGATTGGGTAATTTCCATGAGGAGACGGTGTAAATAATAACCACTGAATTTAAGAATTAAACTGGCTGGTACTCTTGGATAACTTACTTGTTCTTCCTGGATATCGTACTTGTTCAAGGATCTACTATATTCACCATGGAGGACAAACGTATTTCGTATTGCTGTCTTGTCCAAACAAGGGGAGTTCTGACGTTGTGGCCGGCATTCCACAGAAATATCAGCCTGGATCTGTTCACTCGGCATTTAATACAATCATCCCCTCCAAACTGGTTACCAAGCTCTCAGATCTGGGTCTCTGCGCATCTCTCTGCAATTGGATCCTCGACTTCCTCATCCACAGACCACAGACTGTTCGTATTGGTGGAAATGTGTCAGCCTCGATAACAATCAGCATGGGAGCACCTCAAGGCTGCGTGCTCAGCCCCCTGCTGTACTCACTCTATACTCATGACTGCGTAGCCGGTCATAGTGCGAACTCCATCATCAAGTTCGCTGACAACACCACTGTTGTGGGACGTATCACTGATGGGGACGAGTCAGAGTATAGAAGAGAGATCGACCGACTGACCAAATGGTGCCAGCACAATAACCTGGCCCTCGACACCAACAAAACCAAGGAACTGATTGGGGACTTTGGAAGGGGTAGGATGGGGACCCACAGTCCTGTTTATATCAATGGGTCGATGGTGGAGAGGGTCAAGCTTCAAATTCCTGGGCGTGCAAATTTCTGAAGATCTTTCCTGGTTCGAGAACACTGATGCAATTATAAAGTGAGCACATCACGCCTCTACTTCCTGAGAAGATTATGGAGAGTCGGTTTGTCAAGGAGGACTCTCTCTAACTTCTACAGGTGCACAGTATAGAGCATGCAGACCGGTTGCATCGTGGCTTGGTTCGGCAACTTGAGCGCCCTGGAGAGGAAAAGACTACAAAAAGTAGTAAACACTGCCCAGTCGGTTCTGACCTCCCTACCATCGAGGGGATCTATCACATTCGCTGCCTCAAAAAGGCTGGCAGCATCATCAAGGACCCACACCATCCTGGCCACACACTCATCTCCCTGCGACCCTCAGGTAGAAGGTACATGAGCCTGAGGACTGCAACGTCCAGGTTCAAGAATAGACTCTTCCCCACAGCCATCAGGCTATTAAACTCAACTGAAACAAAACTCTGAACATTAATAGACCATTATCTGTTTATTTGCACTTTATCTGTTTATTTATTCATGTGTGTATATATTTATATAATGTTATATGGACACACTGATCTGTTCCGTATTCATGCCTACTATATTTTGTTGTGCTGAAGCAAAGCAAGAATTTCATTGTCCTATCTGGGACACATGACAATAAACTCTCTTGATTCTTGAATCCTGAATCTTCACTCAAATCTGTGCTTGCAATTGATTCCCAAAGGCAGATTAAACTTTTTGTGATGTCTTGTTCCAAGATGGCGTCCAACCCAGGCGAATATTTACATGCTAATGGAATCAAGGGATATGGGGAGAAAGCAGGAACGGAGTACTGATTTTAGATGATCATATTGAATGGCTGTGCTAGCTTGAAGGGCCGAATGGCCTATTCCTGCACCTATTTTCTATGTTTCTCTGTTTCTATGTAACTTTTTTACTTTAACTATGATACTTTGCACTATTCCCTTATCATGTAAATGGATTGATTGTAATCATGTATTGTCTTTCTGCCGACTGGTTAGCTTTTCACTGTACCTCGGTACACCTGACAATAAACTAAACTAAACTATAGCAGAGCCTTGGTTAATACGCTAGTTTGCACTTGTATGTGGTAATACTTGAAAACATCATGAGTGGAGTTTCTAAGTAGCGGCTAGCAGCTGTGGAATGCAAATCCCAGGCTTTAACCTGACTCAACAAGACAGAATAGTAAGATTAAACGAGAACTTACCTAAGTTTGAAGTTTGATCTTTATTTTATGAGGAGTTACGTAGGTGATTACGTGAAGAAGCCCGTCAGTGCGCCTGCGCGTCAATCTTCAAAGCAGCGGTGTGAAATCACAAAAAACAAGAACCGAAGTAATATAGTCTCATACTAAAACGAGTAATACAAGAACTTCCATCTGACCTTTATGATAGAGGGTAGGGTCGTGGCGGGCACGTAATCACCTACGTAACTCCTCATAAAATAAAGATCAAACTTCAAACTTAGGTAAGTTCTCGTTTAATCTTACTATTTTACTTCGGAGTCACGTGAGTGACTACGTGAAGATTTTAAAGCTTTGTGATTTCATGCCGTGGATCAATCCCGGCTTCTCACTGCATAGATTGACTCGGAACGAGAATAATCAATCATGCATTCATAATAACATTTGTACCACAAATGCAGTAATTCATTTCAAGAATGAAATGAATCAGATCCCCTTTAAACCAGAGGAATTTACACAGAACTTAAAATAGTTTCTGCAAACAACCCCGCATTAACAATAGGCCGATGGTAAAAATGTTGAAACATCAACTCATTGGACCACCCGGCGGCTGCGAGGATATGGTCGACGGGGCTGTCTTTTGCCCTGGCCGCCGACATTTCTGCTGCCCTAGTCGAGTGAGACGTAAAAACATAAGTGTTAATACCAGCAGCTGTTAAGACTTCTTTTATCCATCTGGAAATAGTCTGTATTGAAACTCTCTTGTGTGGTTTCTTGTGTGTGATCAAAAACCCAGTTTCCGTATTCTCAAATTCTTTGTGACCTCAATGTATTGTAATAAATATGTCTTAATACAAAGACATGGATCATTTGGATATGCTGCCAGCATATTTTAAATCCTGTCACACCTGGCCTAATTTGCTTTATTAGGTCATAGATATAGAATGTAACCTTGTCTTCAGTTACTTCCATACTATCTATTTGTAATTTTCCAAGTGTTTGCACTCGTTGTGCTGTCACTCATGCCATAAACATGAATACTTTCATACTGAGCTTGACCAAAGGTAAAGACACACTTGATAACCATCACAAAGTAGTTTCAGTACCACACTTACATCCCAGATTGTCACGTACCTAGGTTTCGGTGGTTTGGAATTAAAGATTCCTTTCATTAGTCTGGAAACAATTGGGTGTGACCCAATTGAGTTTCTTTCTGAATCCAGAACCAAATATGAGGACAATGCACTTCTGGCTGAATTAATTGCACTACAACTCAGACCATCATAATAAAGTTTTGACAGAAATTCTAAACATTTGAAATATCTGCAGTACTTTATTGCACATTCTTTTGTACCCAGAACTTTTCCCATTTCTTAATATAAGAAAGGTACTGTTTTTGAGTGCTCTTCCTCCAGGCTGCCGTAAGCATGTCCACAGTATGCTCAGACAGTCCTCGTCCCAGAAAAGGCATTCTTAAAACCTGCAAATCAACAAATCCAAACGATCATATAATGGATGTTGTTCCCCTGTACAGGGAGCAGCAATAAATTACTCTTTTTTGGGACTTTCATCAACATTTGTGTTGTTAATTCTAATATCAACGGATACCATGACTGTGTAGGCCAATCTGGTACTACCAATACCCTTGAAGCAGCATCTTGCCTGATTTTAAGCAAACATTGGCTTATGAGGCAGAAAGGTGGAAATATATATGAAAACATACCACCCCAATGTAGCGAGAAAGCATCAATCGCCACTGCTCCTGGATCTGGTTTCCATGAGACATATCTCGATAGCTGATGATTCAAGTCGATGTCGGTCATTCCAAATCTGATGACTATATCATTGAATACCTCTTGATTCAACATCCATTCTTTATTATCATGGAACTTTTCGTGACTTGGTGTCTGCTATCGTTCATTCTACCTGGTAGATAGATAGCTGAAATCCAAATGTTCTTTTCAATACACCAAGCCCAAAGTTGATTAACCATTTTGTCACAAGACACCGACTTAATTCCATATCATTAATATAAACAACTACTGTTGTGTTATCAATTTGAACTTGAACATGCTTATTAGTTGTGTTAGAACAATAAGCTTGGAGCCCATAGAAACATCCTAGAAGCTCCAAATAGTTAATTCCCCATGTCTGCAGTAACAATGACTCTTCCTGATTCCATCTGCCTCCTCAGCTAGATGTTAAGTCAGTTGCACCCCATCCTGGTGCACTGGCATCAGTTTGTAATATCATGGAAGGTTGTTCAATCAGCACTTTGCTGGAACTGCTTGAGACATGTAGAATCCACCACTGCAGACCAGAAACAGCATTTGTTGTTAGTTGCATGGTTCTATCAAAATGACCAACATGCATTCTCGGTGCCTGTTCTTTAAGTCTCTGCAGCTGTTGATAATGTAATGGTCCAAATTGGACTGCTGGGAATGCTGCTACTAATTTTCCCAGTACACGAGCCACCTGTCTAATTGAAGGTTTTTGCTCGTTTAGGAGATTACTGCAATCTTTAATCAAATCCACCCTTTTCCCTGGGCAAAGTGATATTCATTTGGACTGAATCAATTGTGAACCCCAAATAATTAATAGAGGTACATGGTGTTAACCTAGATTTCTGTGGATGAATTAGAAACCCCAACTTTTCAAAAGTTGATTTCACAATTGCAACAGATACTTCTGTTGACTGTTTTGTCTTTCCTATAATCAAGACATCATCCAAATATGCCATTAGTACATGCCCCTGGCTACTCAGCAAGCCCAGAATTGGTTTTAACAATTTTTGTGAATATTCTGAGTGCAGATATTAACCCATTAGGCAGAGCTTTGAACTGCCACAACTGGTTCATCCATTTAAATTTAAGATACTTCCTATCTTCTGAATGAACAGACACTGAATAATATGCATCTTTCAAGTCTATAGTTGCCATATAACATGCTTCTGAAATAAGCTGTTTGGCAGTCACAAATGTTTCCATTTTAAAATGTCTAAATTGCACAAAAGGATTCAGATTTATCAAATCTACAAGAATCCTACATCCTCCATCCTTTTTTGATCGAGGGAATATTTTTGACACAAATTGGTGACTTTGGTAGACTGATTTTTCAATAACCCCTTTTTTTATATAGGGTTTCAATTGCAACCTGAACCTCCATCACTTCTTTTTGTACAAAGTGCAGAGTTCGGCTAGGAACATGCTGAACAGGCAAATCATAATTTGGATTGAATTCAATTCGAAATCCTTGTATATTATTCAGGATTACCACATCTGAAGTAATTTTCTTCCAATTATTATAGAAGAAATGTAACCTGCCTCCAACTTTTGGACTTAATCCAGTTAGTATGTTCCCATGAGAACCAGGTCCACCTACCTCTTGAGTCATTTCAGTACCCTGAGATTCCTGGGTTCTCCCGGAAGCACGCCCACTGTTTCTTGCTCCCGCTGCAGGCCGCCAACTACGTCCCTGCGTTGATGAGCGACTTGGTCCAGGATCCGTATGACGTCTGAAAGGATACTTCCTCTTTACAGACTTCACAACCATTGATGTCTTCATCAATCCTGTTTTCGCTTCATCTTCCAACTCTTTAATACGTCTCCCGAGATCTCTCCAAAGAGTAAGTTGGGTAATTTGTATATTACTTGGTTTGCAGAGTGCTGCGAATTTCGGATTCATAGTAGACCGTATAGCACTTCTCGAAGTGGGTGCTGCATAGCACCCCAGTGCTTGCTGATGCAACTTCGTCATCTTTTGGTTGTTACCTGCTATTCTGGTAAAAGCAGTTATTCCAGAACCCAGCAGCTTTAATATTCTCTGCAACTGATTCCAGATACTCTTGCAGTCTCATCCATTTCATGCTGTTCCAGCTAATGGTAAACCAAGTAATTTATTAAGGAGGCCAGTTCTTCCTAATGGCTCTCCTGACCCTGACGGGGCAGCGAATCCTACTACCAGGGTTGGAACATCTGGCAGCTGCCTTTCATCGCCTTGTACAGCCTCACCGTCAGAGTCGGGGTCTGAAATCTCATGACCCGTAGCACGCTCCTCATTCCTGAGGGTGCATTCCATCAGCCCTGAGCCAGGTGCTGTTAAGCTGCTCCTGCAGCTTGGATTACAGTACACTCCTTCCTGAGTGAACTTTTGCTCCAACAACCTATGAAAAAGGCTTCTATTTGGGCAATACGCTCGAAAGCAGTATCTAGCCCTGTACCAGGAGCTGTTTGAGCTGTTTCCAGCAGCTTGGCTTTCAGAACACTCCTCACTGAGTGAACGTTGCTCCAACAGCCTGTGTAAAAGGCTTTCTATTTGGGCAATACGCTCTAAAGCAGTATCTAGCCCTGGAGCTTCTTCATTGCCTGGGACTCCTCCGTTGGGATTTAAACTTTGTCTTTTGCCCGACAGGCACTGACTGTGTTTTCACCAGCCCCAGGTCCACAGTCGCTATGCTCACCGCTGGCGACTGTACCGGGGTTTAGAGGCGGTTGGTCTCTAACCGCGGACTCCCGACTTTCCCGACTTCTGTCGGCTATGTCGCTCGCCTCTTCCCCCTGTCCGTTTTTCCCATGGCGTCTGTGTGAAAAAATCGCCATCGACCCACAGTAAACGGACCTGGAAAACCTGTAAAAAAGTTTTTACTTACTTACCTTGTAGTTGAAAAACTACAAACCACTCGAGGAGCACTGCTCCTCACGTCCGTTTGCGTCAAGGCGTCTGACGTAATGACGCACAGGCGCACTGACGGGCTTCTTCACGTAGTCACTCACGTGACTCCGAAGTAAAATCTAATCATCTCCCCTTGTTATTCTACGCCACAGCACTGATAAACCTCCTGTCCAAAACTACCAGCAAACCACCACTAATGATACTAATATTCTCTATTCCTTTCACTGAGCTAAAGCCACATTAAATATAAATGCATAAAAAGATTAGTGAAAGCAGATTCTCGTCTAGTCTCTGTCCTCTGCAGCTTTCTCCAGTTTGTACTCATCTAAACATGTGGACTGCACCATTACGCGTACAAAGGAGCCTGATCATTGGGCTTGTGAGATAGCCAAGATGATACATATGGATTAACTCTTGATCACTACCTCAGTTAGGGTGTGATTAAGGATGGACAATAAATGGGGCCTGACCAGCAATGTTCAGTCACATCCCGTAATTCAGCACACAAGAAGCAAGAGTAGGGAAGAAAAAATAGTGCAAATGCTGAGATAAAGAATCTCAAGTGAAGCTCCTCCATGTTCTATACTGCACTAGAGCCTTGGAAGCCTTACCCCACTACTCAAACCTCACATCAAAAACCTTGGCGTGATATTTGACTCAGCATTGAAATTTGACAAACAAGTCAATGCCGTGGTAAAAGCTATCTTCTTCCAGCTTCGGACGATAGCTAAAATAAATCAATTCCTCCAGTTTGACGACCTCAAAAAGGTCATCCACACATTTATCTCCTCCCGCCTAGATTACTGCAACTCCCTTTACACTGGCATCAGCCAATCTTCCCTGTCCCGCCTGCAATTGGTCCAAAACGCCGCAGCGAGACTCCTGACGGGCACCCGAAAAAGGGACCACATCACCCCGATTCTGGCCTCTCTCCACTGGCTCCCTGTGCGGTTCCGAATAAATTTCAAAATCCTTCTTTATGTTTACAAAGCCCTTAAGTGGCTTGCCCCCACCTACATCAAAAGTCTGCTTACCCACCACACCACATCCAAGTCCCTCAGATCGGCCGACTTGGGGTTACTGAACATCCCGCAGTCTAGGCATAAGCTCAGGGGCGACCGTGCCTTTGCGGTTGCAGCTCCTAGACTGTGGAACAGCATCCCTCTTCCCATCAGAACTGCCCCCTCCATCGACTCTTTTAAGTCGAGACTTAAAACTCATCTTTACTCTCAAGCCTTTCTTGACGTCCTCTGAGGGAGGGCTATATGTATGTATTTATATATGTACTTAATCTATGAATCACTGTTGTATAACGTTAGTACCTCCACCAATGTAAAGCACTTTGGTCAACGAGAGTTGTTTTTTAAATGTGCTATAGAAATAAAAGTGACTTGACTTGACTTGACTTGACTAGAGCAGAGAACTGATCAGGTTGTTGAGTGCCCAGAGTCGAGTGTTGGATCCTACAGAAAAACTGCACTTGGAATATTCCTACACACACATAGTTTTACACCTCATAGCCATACTCAACCACTGTAATCAGTAAATATACTTTGAATATGGAACCAAGAACAGTACAGCACAGGAACAGGCCCTTTGGCCCACAATGTCCATGCCAAATTCTGCCAAGTTAAACTAATCTCCTCTTTTGGAGAGATTCTTTTGAACTTGCCAGTCATACTGTATTAGTTATCGTGATAAGCCATGTCACCTGATATAAATCTTTACGCTTGTTACACCCTTTGTCGGTGACTGTGAGCTGACCTTAGGTACCATTGCTCGTTGCTTCAGTGATAAAGCAGATCTATTGGATGATTATGCTTTAAAAGCTGCTTGTCTCACAGTGGAAAGTGCGCACAGATTTTACACTAAAAACTCATTCATTCCAGAGTCAATACTCCCAGCTGCTGAGTCAAGGATATAACATTTTACAGCCCTCAATTTTTTTTTTGCATGGCATTAACAACGAATAAAACTATAGCAATCTGCAATATCCAGACCACTTGAAATCATTA
>JAXLNO010005999.1:65022-95625 GCA_038087875.1 Malacoraja senta
GACCACTTGAAATCATTACTAGGCTCATTCTCACCTACTCAGCATATTCCTATTGATTGCTCACTTGGTTTGCTTGGTGGTTAGTTTTACCCGCGTTTCTCTTTCTTTGCTGGTACAACACCATTTCACGTCTCCCAATTTGCAACTCATTGATTTTGTCCAGTTCCCCAGTGCAATGGGCTCCCATTGTGTGCCTGTCCTTCTTGCCATTCTTAAATCCATACAACTCCTCCCTGTATTCCTATAGAATACGATTAGTGTTATATAGCTCCTCTCTTTTAATGCAATGTTCTGATCAATCAACCACCATTGTTTTCCCCATCTGTGCACTTTGTACAGCTCACCTCCATTGTAATAATTTGTACAATTTGCACAGCCACCCTCAAAGCCCATGGGCTCTCGCACCGACCTAAAGATCATTCTGTCACACCCTGTTTCCATTTCATTCTCTGAGTTCCTTGGTCATATATGTTTTGCCAAAATCTTCTTCTAAAAAGACCCAGTCTAGGGTCGTTCCGCTGCTGCACATTGGGGGGCAAGGTCTGGTGGAGATGCCCCTCGAACAAGGGAAGGGATATCAACACAGAGGGCTTCATGAGAGGCAGGGGTGCTTGATATAAGGATAGCTTGAGAACACAAATGAAAATAACATTAATGCATGTACTGTATTATGATGCTGAGAATGGGGGATGCATTTTTCCACTGTTCTAGGTTTGGATATATGTTTTATTATTCTGAATAAAGTTTAATTTTGGGGGAAAACACTCCTCCTTCCATTCCAGTAATCCTCAGATTACTCTCTGCTGTATGTTTAAGAAGGAACTGCAGATGCTGGAAAATCGAAGGTACACAACAGTGCTGGAGAAACTCAGCAGGTGCGGCAGCATCTATGGAGCGAAGGAAATCGCTCTATTTCTTCGCTCCATAGATGCTGCCGCACCCGCTGAGTTTCTCCAGCACTGTTGTCTACCCACTCTCTGCTGTATCTTGGGTTGTGACCTCCATGTCCCAAAGTTACGCCCTCACCTTTTCCCCTTCCTCCCATCTTGGAATATGGTTTCTCTGATTAATACATCTACCTCTTTCAACATCTATTGAGCATCTGATCATCAGACACATCCACCTTCCTCCCACTCCAAAAGGACATTCCCCCTTGGATTTATCATTCACCATCCAACCACCCCATGTTCTAAGGGCCGAATGGCCTACTCCTGCACCTATTTTCTATGTCTAACCCTACTCCGCTTTCTATGAAAGTACAATCGACATAACGCCTACTCTTTTACCTCCTACTCGCTATCTTCCAGGGCACCAAAACACCTTTCCAAATGAAATAATGATTCACTGCTATTTTTTCGATTTAGTATACAGGCACTCCCCAACTTATGTAATACGTGACTTATGTAAACTCGCACTTACGTGACCAATTCTTTCAGCCCACCGACGACTACTTGGTCTCAGCATCAGAGCTCCCATGTGGTCTCCGTCTCGGAGTTCCAGTGTGGTCTCGACCTTGGAGCTCCAGTGTGGTCTCCACCTCGGAGCTTCCACATGGGCTCCGTGTTGGAGCTGTCATGTGGTCTCCGCCTCGGATCTCCAGTGTGTTCACCGCCTCGGAGCTTCCATGTGGTCTCTGTCTCGGAGTTCCATTGTGGTGTCCACCTTGGAGCTCCAGTGTCGGCTCCACCTCAGAGCTCCCACATGGTCCCTGTGTCGAACAGAAAATTTACAAATGCACAGTAGCATTTCCATTTCTGATTTACATAATATTCGACTTACGAGGGGTGTGTATACTAGAATAACAATTGTTTACTTCATAGGAATATAACGGGCTAGTAAAAATTCCCAAGGATTACAAATATATTAGATAGCCCCCCCCCCCCCCCCTGTTCTATAGCCTGTGCTGCTTGGAGATCTCCCCTGTGTAATAGTGCCCATGTGTAGAAATCCCTATTGTAGTACGCTGTCTTATACGGATGTATAGAGATCTTTTTTTGTTACACACTAGCAAATTAATACCATTTCCATGTGTCAAGCACTGTTGTTTGTCCCTCCCCTGTGAATCACACTCACTGCACTGCTCAGCCGGAGTGCAGGCAGTGTTCTCTCCGTTCATTCCCCTGTAAGTTATTCAATCTAAAAGATCTCGTATAGATTTTTCAGCCTGCATTAACTTTTCTCCCCCCACCACCTTCTTGTACATGTCAATCAATTTGCTTCTGCAAAGTGCAGGGACGGAAGCTCTTCAACTGTGGTGACGGTCAGGTGAAGATTCTACCATCCCCACCATTGAACTCCTCAGTACTTTGACAGGCTTCTCTGTCTCTGATCTTCCGGTCCTGGCTCTGCCACTGAGATGGTGACCATCCCATGCATTAGCTACCTTGGCTGCTTCCTTTGTTCCTTCCCTAACTCCGCGACACTCCTGTTCCCACATCATCAGAATGTAGAGTGGAACCAGGGTGAAGACGTGGGCAGTGGATGAGGCGCAGGGAATGGTGGATGATAACCAGTGGCTGGTGGAAAATGGAGCAGTGACTGGCACGGGGACCAGAGACTGGGAGGAGAAGCAGCATGGAGATGAGGGCCAGGGACTTGGATGAGGGCAGTGACTGGGCTGGGGCGAGGAGCGGTGGTGGGATGTGGAAAGGAGACTAGGATGAGGAAAAGAGACTGTGATGAGGACAGGGAGTGGGATGAAGAGATGGGACTGAGGTGAGCAGCATGTATTGGAATGAGGGACACTGACTGGGAAGAGGAGATGGGACTGGAATGAGAAGATGGAACTGGGATGAGGAGCATGGATTGGGAAGAGGAGCATGGATTAGGATGAGAAGATGGGACTTGGAAGAGGAGATGGGACTGGGATGAGGAGCAGGGATTGGGATGAGGATCGTGGATTGGGAAGAGGAGCAGCAACTGCGAATAGGAACATGGATTAGGATGAGGAGATGGGACTGGGATGAGGAGCAAGAACTGGTGGAATTCCAGCAGGATCTTGAATGTTCTAGTACAGGTTTTCACCGTTTAATGAGATCCCCTCTCAGCTCCCTGACATCAAGAGGTCTGGCTGCCCCAGAACAACTGGGGAGGTTTTGCGTAAAGAATCGAAGCACAAGGGGCCAACAGATGACTGTCGAAGGAACTGGCCAGTGCTTGGACTGAGGTCAAAGGTGACAGTTGGAGAGACAAATCAGCAGCTACCTAGCCCCTGAGAGAATAGGATGAGGTCCTGTATGGGTTTGGAATTAGCTTGGCTTTAATTTGATAATTCTCTTGTTATGAAAGTAAAGAAAATCTTTCTCTCGACAGATGCTTGATGACATTAGGCTGGTGCAGAGATGGAAGTAAAAGGCTCTCTCTGCGGGGAGGGACTGATTACCGTTAATGCACGAGTCAGTTCATTACAGTGGAAGGGACAATAGTGTCGCTGCGATCGATAGCAATGCAATCACTCCTTGTGCTCGGTGCTCTTCCATTGAACGCCCAGGGCTGTGCTTAGCGAAAATTCAATATACATCAGGCTGGCTGCAGCAGGAAATCATTGGGAACTGCTGGCCATGGCAGCAGATACAGATGTACCAATCACGCCGCTTGCTGCTTCTCAAATATACCACATTTATCAAATTCAGAGGCATAATTTTTCTTATAAGGAAAAACTGCACACAAAAAAATATGCTAACCCTTTCATCAACTTGAGCAAACTGCAAGGTTGAGTGAAAGAGGCCACCTCTGTTGCTTGCTGGGTGTTGCCATTGTCTTTGATTTATACACAGGCTGCATGAGGGGGAGCGAGGGGCTGTCCATGTAGTCTGGAGCTCTTTGTGTTTGACATTGCTGGAAGCTCATGAAAGTAATCGTGGGTCTGGGGTCCCTGAGGCAAGCTTGGAGCCACCGCAGGCCAAGAAGCTTGTTCCTATCCCTAGTCCCCTGCGTGCACCCTCCCTACTCCCCTTATACAATACGTGTACCCACTTGTAGTCCACATGCCTAAAGAATCCCACTGCACAAGTCCTCAGAAGGCACAAGGAACTGCACATGTTGGAATCTCCAGCAAAACAAGTTCTCAAGGACTTGGTGGGACAGGCAGCATAGATGGAGGGAATGGACAAATGACGTTTCAGGACGGGAGCCTTCCTCAGACTGCAGAAGTCCTAAGACCTCTTCATCCATTATAACTGGACACATGCCGTTGCCTGTAAGCGTGTTCACTCCATGTGTCAATGTCAAGCTCAGTATCAACTGAGTGAGGAGTTTGGTTTCAAGAAGGGTCTCGACCAATGTCACCCACTCCTTCTCTCCAGTCCCGCTGCCTGTCCCTCGTCTCTATCTTTGGTTTCTTCACCACAGCTTTCCATGCACATTGGTCTGAGGAACACAGGGGACTCTGCTCCCTGACTGTAATGGAAGTAAGACTGCATTACTCATTTGTGCTTCTCATGAGAACACAGTCACCAAGACCACAACCTCACATTCAACAGGATTCTAACGTTCAGAGGTATAAATCATTCCTGCCTTGTGTCCTATGTGTTAATTGTGTTATAGCATTTATTGCAGCACAGGGATGTAGTAAAATGAAGCAGTTCACCTCCATGTTATTGTACATGCCAAGTTTAGTTTAGTTTAGAGATACTGCATGGAAACAGGGTGTTCAGCCCACTGAGTCCATGCCGACCAGCACGAGCACTATCCTACACACCAGGGACAATTTACAATCTTTACCGAAGCCAATTAACCTACAAACCTGTATGTCTTTGGAGTGTGGGAGGAAACCAGAACACCTGGGAAAAACCCATGCGGTCACGGGGAGAATGTACAAACTCCGTACAGACAGCACCCGCTGTCAGGATCGAACCAGGGTCTCTGGCCTGGTAAGGCAGCAACTCTACCACTGCGCCACTGTGCCTATCATGTAATGGGAACAGTTTGTTTTTCAGGATTCTGTCTGACTTGCTGGCTCAGTCCTGGAAGCCGTACATGTACATTACACACCAGGTAAAATCAAATAGTTCACTGATAACTGGCGCTAGACAGCTTCCATGTACCTCTTGAACATTGTAATCCATGTGAGGTCCCTCAGGAATCAATTATTTACTCCATATGAACCATATGTGAAAATCCTAGATTAAGTTTATTGTCTATGCCAAGTTGATGCATCTCAGTTGGACAATTTGCTATTGATCTGTGTTGGAAGGAACTGCAGATGCTGGTTTACACCGAAGAAAGACACAAAATGCTGGAGTAACTCAGCAGGTCAGATAGCATCTTTGGAGAAAAAGAATGGGTGATGCTTTGGGTCGAAACTCCTCTTCTCACTGAGAGCCAGGGGGGAGACCTTCTTGGGTTAGACGCGGACATACACCAAAGCATCCTACAATTGAATGCTTTCCAGTAATGCAACTGCAACTGTATTTCCCTGCGCATTGTGAGCCGTGTGCATGCACAGCTGCTTGCATGGGTGGATAGAAGCAAAAGAATGGGGTGAGAATTGTGTAGGAAGGAACTGCAGATGCTGATTTAAACCAAAGATAGACACAAAAAGCTGGAGTAACTCAGCGGGTCAGACAGCATCTCTGGAGAAAAAGAACAGGTGATGTTTCAGGATGACGGTCTCGACCAGAAATGTCACCTATTCCTTTTCTCCAGAAATGCTGTCTGACCCGTTGAGTTACTCCATCTTTTTGTCTCTATCTTCGGGGTGAGAATTGCGATCGCTACTGTTGTTGAGTAGTTGTGAATCTTTCCAGTCAAGATGTGTATGTGATTGTGGTGGTGAACAAACTACAGTGTGCTCAGTGCCAATAGATCTTCCTCCAGGAAGAAGTTATGTTAGCAGTGTGAAGTGGTCTTGTGGATGTTGGGAGTGGGGGTAGGGATTGGATGGAAAGGGATGAATCCACAGGAAAGAAAGTACTTGATGTGCGTTCCATAATTGTCGTTGAAGCAGACAAATGAGAAATATTACTTTTTTATACAAGAGGTGGGAAACATTGATGATCCAGTGATGTCAAACTAAGTTTCATATCATACTGATTCCTTGATAAGTCATCCATTACATCATTTCTTGTAAGTACAGACATTTTGATTATTGATTGATTGAAAGATACAGAATGGAAATAGGCTCTTTGGCCCACCAACTCCACGCCGGCCATTGATCACCAGTACTATGATACACTAGTACTATGTGGGATACACTAGTACTATGTTATCCCACTCTATATCCCAATGGGAGCACCCGGAGAGAAAACATGCAATCACAGAGAAAACATGTAAACTCCACACAGACAGCACCCAAGGTCAGGATAAAGTACTAAGTTCTGTTGTGCTGCAGCCAGTAAGAATTTCATTGTTCTATCTGGGACAAAAAAAACAATAAAACACTCTTGACTCTTGACTCTAATATGCAAGGCCAGTTTGAGATTAAGAATGAGGAGATGTTGGAGCTCTTGAAGAGCCTTAAATTGCATAAATCTCCAGGACCTAATGGGATCTATCCCAGGTTATTAAGACAGGCAAGAGAGGAGATTGCGGGAGTCTTTTAAATTTTTTTTTTTTTTTTTAATGTTTATTTATTAGAAGTACATTACATTACAACCACATACATTAGTACTCGTCATTCATATCTTCTTACAATTAATGTACTCCATTTATTTTTTACACTAGAAAAGGAAAAGATTGAAAGAAAGAAGAAAGTGAAGGAAAAAGTGAAAGTGTAGGAAATGTGACAACAAAAAAGGACGAAGACCCTATAAGAGCAAAATTAAAAACAAAAGAAAAAGAGTTAAGAAATAGACCCTAGGAGAGAAAGAGAAAGAGAAAGAGGAAAAAGAGAGAAACAAATATTTTTATGAGCATTACATAAATGGGACATACCAACTCTTCAACTATCATCCCCCCTTACCTGACCTCAATTTTTTTTTTTTAAGTACTTTTGCACCCTATGTTTGTAATAATTCTATAAATGCAGACCACGTCAGGTGGAAGTGATCTGGTTTACCTGCTAGGAGGAGTCTTATCTCTTCTAGGTGATTGCGGGAGTCTTGACGGAAATCTTTTCAGCTTCTCTAGCCACAGGCAAGATCCCGGGGGATCAAAGAAGAACTAATGTTGTTCCTTTATTTAAGAAATCAAGTGGAGAGAATCCAGGGAATTATAGGTTGGTGAGCATCACGTGATAGGGAAACTAAAGGAGAGGATTCTTAGGGATAAGATTTACTCCCATTCGAAGAGAATGGGTTAACTAGGGACATAAATTTGTACAATCAGGTTGTGTCTTACTAACATGATTGGAGTTGTTGAGGAGATGACAGATAATCATGATGATAGTGCAGTGGATGTTGTCTACATAGATTTTTGTAAGGCATTTCCCATGGTAGGCTGATCCAGAAGATTAACATGCATGGAATTAGCAGTAATTGGTTGTAGGGAATCAGAACTGGCTTAGTGATGGAAGACATAGGGTTGTGGTGGAATGACAATATTCAGGCTCGAGGTCTGTGGCCAGGGGAGTTCTGTTGAGATATATACTGGGAGCTCTGCTTTTTGTGACAAACATAAATGACTTGGACAAAAATGTAGACAGGCCGATTAGTAGGTTTACAGATGACACCAAGATTGTTTGGGTCACGGACTGTGAGGAAGGCTGTCAAAGTATACCGCGGGATATAGATCAGCTGCAGAAATGGGTGGAGAAATGGCAGATGGAGTTTAATCTGATCAAGTTGAAGTGTTGGCACTTTGAGAGGTCAAAAGTACGGGGAAAATATACAACATGACCCTCAACAGCATTGATGGATCTTAGGGTTCAAGTCCATAACTCCCTGCAAGATGGAGTGGTGAAGAAGGCATTTGGTATGCTTTCTTTCATAGGTCAGCAGATTGAGTATAAGAGACAGGAAGTCATAATGCAGCTTTATTGGTCTTTGGTTAGGCCGCATTTGGAGTAATGCCTGCAGTTTTGATCTCCCCGGTACAGGATGGACATGTGGCTTTGGAAAGGGTGCACAGAAGGTTTATGGGAATGATGCCTAGATTAGAGGGTATTGGCTATAGTGAGAGGTTGGACAGATTTGGGTTTGTTTTCTCTGGAACGATGGAAGTCATGGGGAGATCTGATAGAATTCTATAAAATTATGAGAGGCATAGATAGGGTGGACAGTCAGGACCCTTTTCCTAGGATGGAAACATCTAACATAGAAGGCATAGCTTTAAGGTGAGAGGGATAAAGTTTAAAGAAGATGTGTGGGGTAAGTTTTTTACACAGATGGTGGTGAGTGCCTCGAACGCACTGCTGGGGGTTGTGGTTGAGGCAGATACGATAGAGGCATTTGAGAGACTTTAGGTATATGTAGGGAATGGAGGGATATGGATTATGCGCAGGAAGATAAGAGATGGTCTTGGTATCATGTTCAGATCACACATTGTGGGATGAAGGGCCTTTTCTTGTACTGTACTGATCTATGTTCTATGACATTAGCCAATGTCCATGTAATCCACACCATCACTAAACATTAATCATCTAACGACTCTTGTTTTTACAGCAAAGTCTCAGAGGATGGCTGATAACGAGAAGAAAAAGGCCGTCCTAGCAGGAATATAGGATTGTGAGTCAGCAGCCCAGGGCAAGGTCAAAGAGTAATATTTTTAAGAGACTTTGCTTAAAGAAGTATAGTGGAATGGTATTGTGGAGTTCCTGAACACAGAGTGATAATGACTGCAAGATTGACCATCAATGCTGGGCCAGAATAAATATTATCGGATAAATATTATAGCTGAGCATGGGATTCCTGTTAGTGAATTATGGGCAGTAATTAAGGCAATGTCTCGGAACGCGTAAATCAAGCATTCTCCTTCACGATTTGTATTGCCACTGAGCCCCTTGATTGGATTAAAGCCATGTAATTCACTAACAGCTGTCCACTAGCCTCTGCATAAAGATAATTTATCGCCTCTCATGATAATTTGCCGGTGGTAAATGCTCCTGTAACAGATGAGGAGGGTGTGGAGTGAAACAAAGAGATTGAGAGCTGGTTTAATGCGTTAACGGTGGCTTCTGAGGCTGCATTTTGTTTTTAAAGGGATTAGGTAATTCAGCACTAATGCAAATGATCAGACTGCTCATCACCCTTGCAACTGCAATTATCCTAATCTACTGGTTTTATGGGGCTCTGGCCTTCAAAGCCTAATGCTAACCGCAGGGCAAAGGTGATTAACAGTGGCGGAGGTCAGAGAATTAACTGATTTGCTTGGCTTTGGAGTGAGAGTGCTTGAAAGTGATTGTGTGAAAGATATTCACTTGGGCAGCTAGAGTGTGCAATTTATCGTCCAGTATCTGCCCAGTGATGAAACAGGGCACTGTTCTGTTCCTGGAGTAAAATGTTTGTTCTGGATGCAAATAATTTCATATAATAAGGATATATATGTAACAGGTGCATTGCAGAAGGGATGAATGAGAAATAAAAATGTACCAAACCTATAGGGTAGAAGAGCAGATATAGTTCCTCAATGTTTGTCCATTAAATAATGTTTAATTTCTATCTACCAGCGCTTATTGTCATTATTTCTTTAACCTTCTTTATGATTTCCTAACAGAGCTGTGAATTCCTAAGGTGACTTTTAACCTCAATGGCTTTGGGAAGCAGAGTTCAAATTTGTCCTTACCATTACCATTACCTGAAGGAGGGTCTCGACCCAAAATGTCACCCATTCGTTCTCTCCAGAGATGCTGCCTGTCCTGCTGAGTTACTCCAGCATTGTGTCTATCTTTGGTGTAAACCAGCATCTGCAGTTCCTTCTTACACAGATCAGTACCAATTGTGCAACTTAACTGGAAAGCAATCAATTGTAGGATGCTTTGGTGTTTGTCCCCGTCTAACACAAGAAGATCGGAAGCAATCCCTCCCTCCTGACTCTCAGTGTGAAGAAGGGTTTTGACTCAAAGCGTCACCCGTTCCTTCTCTCCGGAGATGCTGCCTGTCCTGCTGAGTTGCTCCAGCTTTGTGTCTATCTTCGGTGTAAACCAGCATCTGCAGTTCTTTCCTACACATTTATATAGCTCCGTTAACAGAGTAAAACATTCCCTAGCATTTTGCGGATTTACTTTCAAGCAAAGTTTAACACCCAGACATAAGGCGACCGATGTCAACAGACATTAGGGCAGCATGGTGGCGCAGCAGTAGAGTTGCTGCCTTACCGCACCAGAGACCTGGGTTCAATCCTTACTGTGGGTGCTGTATGTATGGAGTTTGTACATTCTCCTCATGACCTGTGTGGGTTTTGTCCAGGTGTTCCGGTTTCCTCCCACAATCCAAAGAAGTACAGGTTTGCTGGTTAATTGGCTTCAGTAAGAATTGTAAATTATTCCTAGTGTTTGTGTACGGAGATCGCTGGTCAGTGCGGACTCGGTGGGCCGAAGGGCCCGTTTCCACTCTATCTCTGAACGAAACTAAACTAAAGACCAACCGTAGGACAGATAAATGAACACAATGGTCAAAGGGGTCAATTTTAAGGAGGAATGGGCTTAGGATGATTACAAAGCTTAGGCAACTGGAGACAATGGGTCAAAGTAATGACACACAGGGATCTCAGAGGACAGTACGATTGCAGGAGGCTGCAGAGACAGGGACGACACTCAGCTTCACAGAAGATCCAGGGCAGTGTACATAATGTGGGAATTTGAAAATGAGAATCAATAACCACGACAAATGAGTTTTGTTGTGTCAGGATATGGATTCCAATGCTGGTAGCCTTTGTCCCATCATATCATACAATGGTCTGCAGTCTTTCAATGTTGATGAAAACTGAAATGCAAATTGTTTAAAATTAAGTAATTTAACGAGAAATATATTGGAGGGGTTCCAGTTTAGAGTTCAGTTTAGAGATGCAGCATGGAAACAGGCCCTTTGGCCTACCATATCCACACCGTCTATCAATCACCCATTCACAATAGTTCTGTGTTATCCCACATTCAAATCCAATCCTTACACACTAGGGGGAATTTACAGAGGCCAATTAACCTACCAACTCACACGTCTTTGGGATGCGGGAGCAAAGTGGAGCATCCAGAGGAAACCCACGTGGTCACAGGAGGAAAGTGCAAATTCCACACAGACATCACCCAAGGTCAGGATTGAACCTGGGTCTCATAAGGTCATAAGATCATGTAATAGGAGCTGAACTAGGCCATTCGGCCCATCAAGTCTACTCCGCCGTACAATCATGGCTGATCTATCTTTCCCTCCTAACCCCATTCTCCTGCCTTCTCCCCATAACCTCTGACACCCGTACTAATCAAGAATCTATCTATCGCTGCCTTAAAAATATCCATTAACTTGGCCTCCACAGCCTTCTGTGGCAAAGAATTCCACAGATTCACCACACGCTGACTAAAGAAATTCCTCCTCATGTCCTTCCTGAAGGACCGTCCTTTAATTCTGAGGCTATGACCTCTGGTCCTATACTAGCCCACTAGTGGAAACATCCTCTCCAAATCCACTCTATTCAAGCCTTTTACTATTTGGTACATTTCAATGAGGTCCAGCGAGTGCAGGGCCCAGTGCCGTCAAACACTCATCATAAGTTAACCCACTCATTCCTGGGATCATTCTTGTAAACCTCATCTGGACCCCCTCAGATATGGTGCCCAGAATTGCTCACAATATTCCAAATGAGGCTTTACCAGCGCCTTACAGAGCCTCAGCATTACATCCTGTTTTTGTATTCTAGCCCTCTTGAAATAAATGCTAGCATTGCGTTTGCCTTCTTTACTACCGATTCGACTTGCAGATTAACTTTTTGGGAATCCTGCACCAGCACTCCTAAGTCCCTTTGCACCTCCGATTTCTGCATTCTCTTCACATTTAGAAAATAGCCCTTTTTCCTACTACCAAAATGCATGACTCCACACTTTGCTACATTATATTCTGTGTATCTGTTACATTTGGTCCTTTACTTCCTGAAGTCAACATGGGATCCAAATCAGACACAATTTAATTGGAGGTGACTCCTGCATTAAGAGGTGGGGGTGAGGGTGGGTGTAGGTTGCATTCCAAGAAAACTGCATGTATCGCGATTCTCAGTAATGCTAAGGCATGAAATTTACACTTCCATCAATATGAGTTGAAAGGAAAAGTGCTGTTTATTTATTTAAAACAATTTCATGTGAATTCCACGTTTTGTTCCCTATTTTTGGGTAGTGGTTTGTGAAAGGGAAAAGATTTGAACTTTTTTCCCCCTTCCATCACAGTGAGGAATGTGGAGGAGTCTCTGTGGTGGATGTTTATGTTAAAATGTGTTTTTGTGTGTTCCGTTGCTTTTTATTTGTATGACTGACTTGGCAAATGAAATTCCTTGTATCTTGGCTAATAAAGTATTACTGTGATTGTGATTGATTCTGTCAGAACAATCTTCATGGATCTTCATGAGTTCATGGATACTGATGGGAGAGCATTAAAGCTTCTGCGCCGATAAGATAGGGAAATCTCAAGCCAATGTTTAGGAAGTCTGGAGAACGTTCTCGACCCAAAACGTCACCCATCCTGTTTCTCCAGACCCGCTGAGCTACTCCAGCATTTTATGTCTATCTCTGGATTGGTGATTGAACCCATCGCCTCCCGGAGCAGAGGCAGGGGACCCACCACTGAGCCATATCTGATACAGTCCCAAAGAGAATCGTCCCCTTGCTGTTGTTTGATACCACATCTTCGGATCTTTGTAACTACCTCAGGTTTCATCACGTTCCCAGAGGACACATTTTTCAGTCAGTGTCGGAGTCTCCTACTGGCAATGCCGCTTTAAATTTCACCAGTAAACACAACGATTCTGGAAGGAAACCAGAGTTTACACTGCTCTCTGGGGATGTTCCATCTGTCTGCATCAACTCCAGTAAATGTGACTAATGAGAATCAATTCATTGAATTTCTGATGGTCTGGGATGCTCAGGCATCTTGTCACTGCCGCGTAAACACATGATTTATCAAATTAATGGTTAATTAAATTAATGTACAGCAATAAAAAAAGTGCAGTAATTACAAGCACTCTGTGCTTCTTCACCAATTGCAGCGGTGACAGCAGTTGGTGGTGGGGCCAGAGAAAGAGGTGGTGCAGGAGAAGAGATGGGGGCAGGCTCACTGGCGAGAGGGAGTGACAGTGCGTCTCATAATGAAACAGCATTTCAGTTCATCAGTTCTCAGGAGTTGTTGGAAGAATGAATCAGCAGGTTCTAATGGAGAGACAAGGGTCTGCAGATATTGGAATCCTGAGCAAAACACAGGGTGCTGGGGGAACCCAGTGGGTCAGGCAGCATCTGTGGAGGGAATGGCCAGGTGACATATTGACTTTTGAATCCGTCTGAAGAAGGGTGCCAACCAGAAATGTTACTTGTCCATTCCCTCCACAGATGCTGTCTGACCCGTTGGGTTCCTCCAGCACTTTATGTTGTACCAGGTTTGAAGGTTCAAAAATTAAAGTTGGCAGAGGGAGATTCACCGAAATGTAGCACCAGGGTCAGTTGTGGAATTGCCCACGTGACTCTGACCATCCTTACAATGAAGCATTGCACATGGAGATTTGGAGATTACATCGCACTTTGCCTCTCGATGTGTATGGATGTATTGAGATCCTGTTGAACAGGAGAGATGAGGTGTGATTGGTATTAACAACATTAATATACAAACTGCTGGGGGATCTCAACAGGTCAGGCAGCATTTGTGGAAGCAGAAGGATGGTTGACATTTTGGGTGGAGAGTCTGAATCGGGATGTAAGGTCCTGATGAAGGGTGTTGACCCGAAATGTGGGGAGGATATGTACGAACGTGAATCCACCAAAGAATTTTAGATTGATTGGATTCCGGAGCCCTATTGTATTTGAGTTAGCTCCATCTCAATTGTTCCTGCTGTACATTGGTCTGGATAGTACATTAAATCAGGACTTCAACCCTAATCCACGCAGTCCATTCCCAATTAGATTGCTGCAATAATGAAGAAATGACCAATACCAGACTGATGATAGATACAAAATTCTGGGGTAATTCAGCGATGTTGCCCGACCTACTGAATTACTCCAGCATTTTATGTCCATCTGTGGTATAAACCCAGCATCTGCAGTTGCTTTTTATTACACCAAACTGAAGAAGTTGATGGAGATGCTGAATTGACAGAGATGACAATCTCCTGTACCTCCCAACTACACAGAGGTGGAATGCAGATCCTGGCTATGACTCCAGGCAGCCCGTAGTATAAAAGGCTGGCACCTGCTGTTGATGCCCATCTCTAGAAAGGAAGGAGCAATCCATCAAGAACCTAGGAATCATTTATCCAGGAGATTAAATGGCATGGGAAGTGATGCTTCCCAGTCTGAAGAAGGGTCTCAACCCAAAACCTCACCTATTCCTTTTCTCCAGAAATGCTGTCTGACCTGCTAAGTTACTCCATCACTTTGTGTCTTTTTTTGGAAAGCAGCATCTGCAGTTCCTTGTTGCTACGTATTACTACTCCACTGCGATATCTCCTCTAGGTTTGCCTACTTTGAAGAAGTTGTCCTGTCTGAAGAAGGGTCTCGACCAGAAACGTCACCAATCCATGTTCTCTAGAGATGCTGCCTCATCCACAGTTATTCCAGTATTTTGTTTATTTTCTTGGTTCATCTGTTTTGCTCCTTCCTCCAGGAACAAAATGACAGTTTGTGGAGTTTGGTTTTGATGAACAAATAATATGGAGAAGCATTAAATATGAATCTTTCCTTCATTTGGCTATCACAACATTGACAACACCCTTTTCCATAAAATCTTGTAAATATTACAGATTGAACTGCAAACAAAGTTTTGCCTGTGAATAGTGAAAGACATGGATGGAGTGGATGTGGAGAGGATATTTCCACTAGTGGGAGAGTCTAGGAGCAGAAGCCATAGCCTCAGAATAAAAGGATGTACCTTTAGAAAGGAGATGAGGAGGATTTACTTTAGTCAGAGGGTGGTGAATCTGTGGAAGCTGTGGAGGCCGTCAATGGATATTTTTAAGGCGGAGATTGATAGACTTTTTATTAGTACCAGTGTCAGGGGTTATGGGGAGAAGGCAGGAGAATGGAGTTGAGAGGAAAAGATAGATCAGCCATGATTGAATGGTGGAGTAGGCCTGATGGGCCGAATGGCCTAATTCTGCTCCTGTAACTTATGCATTTATGAACTTATGAAATCACTTCATTCACTATCTGTGCAATCTTAAGGTTTGTTACTCTTTAATGTTGGTGAAAGGGTATAATTGATGTGACTGTTTTACAACCTTTGTCTGAAGGTATATTTTTAGTGTAGTGAACTCTGCTAAAAAAAACATTCAGATTGCGAGAGGCTTTTAGGAAGATGGTGCACTTGTTTAAAATTCCACCATCCAATTAGCAAATTCGGACAAGGGCCATTTTGCAGACTGGAGTTCGGTTGTATATCTGACTGGGGGCAGGCAAGGTGTGAACACTTGAACTGCAGTAAAAACTCTAATCATTTGGCACCCTTGGGATTCAGTGGCACGTTGCTCGCAGATTTTCCAGATTGTTGAACGTTACTGGTAATAATACCCACACTATAATTTGACTTTTTTTAAATCTTACAATGGATTTTCTAGGCAACCCCGTGAATTTCAAGGGAAGAGGAAAATCCGAAGGTGTCGGGACCCTGGCTCCAACCACAAGCCTACCATCTTCCTAACTCCTTATGTTCGCGACCCCCCAAACCTGGCCCCGGCCACATTCCAGATCCATTAATCTGTTGGAAGGAACTGCAGATGGTAGTTTAAACCGAAAATAGACACAAAAAGCTGGAGTAACTCAGCGGGACAGGCAGCATCTCTGCAGAGAAGGAATGGGTGACGTCTGAAGATAGGTCTCGACCCGAAACGTCACCCATTCCCTCTCCCCAGAGATACTGCCTGTACCGCTGAGTTTTTAAAATCAAACTTCCATTAACCTGTTGCCGGCCCATATTGTCCTATTTTTTTCTCGTTTCCAGTTTCCTTCCTCTCTCCCCCCACCTCCTCCCCTCAACTATAATCAGTCTGAAGAAGGGTCCCGACACGAAATGCCACCCATCCATTCAACAGGAGCAAAGGACAAACTCATTAGAAAGGAAATACAATAGAAAGGAACTGCAGATGCTGGTTTACACCAAAGATAGACACCCAATGCTGGAGAAACTGCCTTTAGAGATGTTGCCTGACCTGCTGAGTTACTCCTACATTTTGTGTCTATCCATGAATCTAGACCCCTGCCTCACATTCTGGATGACCGAGGAAGCCAGACGATGAACAATCAGTATTTCTGAACAATCAGAGCCAGATTATTGGGATTTCTCTGTACTTGGTTGCAGGCAATATCTTGCAAATCTGTTTAATTTAATTTTTTTAAAGAAAGGAAATTGAACAGCTTGCTCTAATTTGTAGTGGGGTGGGGTGGGGGTGGGTGATACAGATAACTGCACCATCTTCTTGTGTTCACCAGGCAGCACGGTGGTGCAGCGGTAGAGTTGCTGCCTTACAGCGTCGGAGACCCGGGTTCGATCCCAACTATGGGTGCTGTCTGTACGGAGTTTGTACGTTCTCCCCGTGACCTGCGTGGGTTTTCTCTGAAATCTTCGGTTCCCTCCCACTCTCCAAAGACGTACAGGTTTGTAGGTAAATTGCCTTGTTATAATTGTAAATTGTCCCTAGTGTGTGTAGGATAATGTTAGTGTGCGGGGATCTCTGATTGGCCCGGACTCGGTGGGTAGAAGGGCCTGTTTCCGCACTGTATCTCTAAACTAAACCAAACACAGGGGTGAATTGTAAAGACTCAGGGAAGAAGTTACTGATTAATAAGCAACCATTTTTGCATCAGGACTATCGCTAGCAGATCTTGGGCTTACATCATTCTCTATTTACTGAGCTTACATCAATCAGCAAGTGCATAGTGTCTGACTTCCAGCCAAGCAGTGCCCAGCCTGTCTGATTTTTAAATGAATTTGTGCATGGGAGCTTGAGGGCAAAAGTCTGCTATGATATGTAGAGCACTTTATAACTCAATTAGCTTGGTAATTGAAATCATACATCAATTTGTGTGGGGAAATGTACATTTAATTATTTATAAAGGATGCTCTACAACTTTAAAGTTAGGGGAATGCAAGAAGTTATTTGGTTGTCTCTTTAAAATTTCTACTCGTGATTCATTAATAAAATAGACTTTTGACAAAATAACCAGAATTATGAAGGGTTGGCAGTATGTGAAACATAGAACAGTGCTGCACAGGAGCGAACCCTTCCAACCACAATGTTTGTGCCAAACATGATGCTTATACACAATCTCATCTGCCTGGACATTATCCATATGCCTCTATTTCCTGCACTTCTATGTACCTATCCAAAAGCCTCTAAAACACCACTATTGTACCTGCCACCATCACCACCTCACCACTCTCTGTGTAAAAACTTGCCCGCACATCTCCATCTAACTATCCCCCAATCACCTTATAGCTACGCCCTCTAGTGTTAGACATGTCCACCCTGGGGAAAAAAGGTTCTGACTGTCGACAATAGTAAAAGACTCAGTGTTCCTTCACAGATTTGTTCTTCTCTGTGTGGCATCTTATAAATCCCTGATCTTTTCATCAGTCTACCATTTGCCCTCTAGTTTTAGACCGTCACCCTGGGAAAACAACTGTGACCCTCTATGCCCCTCCTGATCCATATCTCTCCCTCTCTCTCACTCATACGCACACACACTCTCCATCTCTCTCCTTCTCTCTCTCTCTCACACACACACTCTCCCCCTCCCCTTCTCTCTCTCTCTCATACACATTCCCCCTCTCTCTCTCTCTCACACACACTCACTCCCTCTCTCCCTCCCTCTCACACGTACACACACACACTCCCTCTCTCTCTCTCTCTCTCTCACACATACACTCCCTCTCTCTCCCCCCCTCACTCTTCCTCTCTCTCACACTCTCTCTCTCTCTCTCTCTCTCTCTCTCTCTCTCTCTCTCTCTCTTTTTTTTTTTTTTTTAGTTCAGTACAACTTAATCTTTATTAACACTCGAGTAACTTTAAACATGCATGCAAACAATTGACTTCTAATAACTTCTCATTTACTTTATTATTTCAACTTATCACTTCTTAAACTAAATCATGAAACTCATGACTTGGAGTCAGATATTACCCGTATGAATGAATTGGCCAGATTCACTTCTCTCTGTGCCTCTCTCCCTCTCTGCCTCTCTCCCTCTCTGCCCTCTTGCTCTCTGCCCTCTCTCTCTCTCTCTGTCCTCTCTCTGTCCTCTCTCTCTCTGCCCTCCCTCTCTGTCCTCTCTCTGTCCTCTCTCTGTTCTCCCTCTGTCCTCTCTCTGTCCTCTCTCTGTTCTCTCTCTGTCCTCTCTCTGCCCCTCTATCTCTGCCACTCTCTCTCTGCCCATCCCTCTCTGCCCTCTCTCTCTCTGTCCACTCTCTCCCTGCCCACTCTCTCTCTGCCCTTTATCTCTCTGCCCTCTCTCTCTCTGCCCCTCTCTCTCCCTGCCTTCTCTCTCTCTCTGCCCATCTCTCTCCATGCTATCTCTCTGCACTCTCTCTCTGCCTCTCTTGCTCTCTCTCTCTCTCTCTCTCTCTCTCTCTCTCTCTCTCTCTCTCTCTCTCTCTCTCTCACAGACCCTCTCTTCTCTCACACACACTCTCTCTCTCTCTCACACACATTCTCTCCCTCTCACACATACACACACACACACTGCCTCTCTCTCCCTCCCTCACGCTCCCTCTCTCTCACATACACACACTCTCCCTCGCTCTCCTCAACCTACCACACCTGTAGGCCTGGGTAAGATGGCTCTTTTTCCCTCCTTCCCCTGTTGCCATCTCCTGCTCCATTGAAGCTTCTGGTTCTCTTCCCACACCCCTCAGCGAGCTCCGCTCCGGCACCTGACCAGATGCTGCATCACCAGTGCCTCATTGTAATCTTTTATCCCAGGGTAAATCTCATTTTTCCTCATCAATTTTCTTTTATGGTGCCACCGTGGCGCAGCTGGAACAACTGCTGCCTCATAGCACCAGAGACATGGGTTCAATCCTGACCTTGGGTGTTGCCTGTGTGGCGTTCGCACGTTCTTCTCGTGACCGTGTGGGTTTCCTCCCATATCCCCAAAAGTCGCGGATTTGTAGGTGAATTGGCCTCTGTAAATTCCCCCCAGTGTTTTGGGAATATATGCACGTAGCATACATAAAACTAGTGTGAACGAGTGATTGATGGCTGGTGTAGACTCAGTGGGCCAAAGAGCCTGGTTTCATGCTATATCTTTCAATCAATCGATCAATCAATCAATCAATCAATCGATCAATTATTTGAACACGTGCGACACAAAAGCAATCCCAGGGGGTGGTCTGTGAGGGGATGATTGACCATGCTATAAGTTTGTCTTTTATTTTGGCGATTGCTTTCGCTTTGGCTTCTGCTAACTAAAGATCAATTACCAACATTAGCTGCTGAACATTTTTTTGTATTAAAACCGCATCAAAATGAAATTATTAACAAAGGTCAGTGGAGTACAGTCTGGTTGCTGACTTGTTTCATTTGCGTTGGTATAAATTTCATTTGAATCAGTGGCATAATTGACTGTTGATGGTTAATCACTATTTAGAGAGTAGTAGTTTAATAGCTAGGAGATAATTGAGTATCTATTGCTTGTTTACCAGCCTATCATATTTTCAACTGTAAATAATATGATCCTTTACACCTGTCACTATTTTCTTTGGATACAGAAGACATTTTGTGCATTAATCAAAGCAATGCTTTGACATTGTATTTTTTAAATTTAAATCCAGAAGTATGAGGTGCAAAATCTTGAGACAATAATTGAGTTAAAAATTGTATCTGCAAATATTCGTGCTAATACTGGGAAAAGCATAGACTAAAACCACCAATTGCTTGTCACAATATTTCAACTGATTTACTCAGAGGGTCCTAAATTCATAAATTCATATGTGATAGGAGCAGAATTAGGCCAAATAGGCCCATTAACTCCACGCCACCATTCAATCATGGCTGATCCATCTTCCCCTCTCAACCCCATTCTCCTGCCTTCTCCCCATAACCCCTGATGCCAGTACTAATCAAGAAATCTCCACCTTAAAAATATCCATTGACATGGCCTCCACAGCCTTCTTTGGCAATTAATTCAACAGATCCACCACCCTCTGACTAAAGAAATTCCTCCTCATCTCCTTACTAAAGGAGCGCACCTTTACTCTGGTCCCAGACTCTTCCATTAATGGAAACTTTCTCTCCACATCCACTCTATCCAGGCCTTTCACTATTCGGTAGGTTTCAATGAGGTACCTCCTCATCCTTCTAGTACAGGCCCAGTGCCTTCAAACGCCTTCAGCGCCTACATACCCCCTCATCCTGCGAGTACAGGCCCAGCGCCTTCAAACACTCATCATATGTTAATCCACTTATTCCTGGAATCATTCTGGCCCTTCTCCAGCCTCAGCTCAGCCCAAAATTGCTCACAATACTCCAAATGCAGTCTGACCAGCGCCTTATAGAGCCTCTGGATTACATCCCTGTTTTTGTGTTCTATTCCTCTCGATATAAATGCTAGCATTGCATTTGCCTTCCTTACTACTGATTCGATTTGCAAATTAACTTTTTGGGAATCCTGCACCAGCTCACCCTAACTTTTTGGGAACCTGCTACCTTATTTAGTTTGGCCTACACATGTCTATAAACCACAGTACTATCCCTCAATGCCTCTACGAACTGGCTATGACATGTTGAGTTATCAAGGAAAGTAGGCTGCCACATAATGGCTGGAGATGTTGTTCAGATCCTGAAATAATCAACAAAAATAATGGCGATCTCAATATTGGTCACACCCGCAAAGCAATTGTTGAGTCCAATCTTGATCATTTGTGCACGTGGCCAGGCTCGGACACGATCCTAACTCAGTGGCCGTGAATTCACCACACAAACTATGTCAATGAATCGTCAATCAGTCTCTGATGTGAAGCCACGGGTATATTTGTCGAGGGAGTGGAACCTGTGTTTTAGATCAATAATATTAGACGTGAAGGTAGAGACAATAGGCGAGAAAATTTATGTTGGTTGCATACATGAAACCATCGGCCAAGTTACAACCCTACCTAACGTTCATTTCCTTTAACCTCAGACCTGTGTACATCAGGGAAGAGATGCTCGCATACATTTGATGCTACAAACCAAAGGTGAACTTCTTCCCCTGTAAATGGGAGAAGTGTTTCTTTTTGGGGTTTTTCCCCTAAGCCACAAAACATTGTACAATGTTGAGCTGGAATCAGGGGTGGGAAATTGCAACCTTCACGTGGTCCGCCCTGTTTCGACGAATGCAATCAACCCGGCGTGCACAATCAAATAAGATCAAATAGAACAAGTTGTCCTACAACTTTAGGCTGTGCACGCCATACGCAAGAAGAAGAAGCTGGAATCTCAAATTACACATTTGCTGGAAGGTCACTCACATGTGCTCTGTCTATTGTGACACGGTGCTGCTGCCTATCCATTGGTAACTATGTATTTTGCTGTGAATTGTGTTTATACTGAGCTCTACTGATATACAATGTCTCTTGAGTACATAGAACGGAAAATATTTAAGTAAACTGTAAGCAGTGTATTGAAACAGGAGACATTGTACCAACTATATTGTCAATGCAGCACTTGGAGCTAATCATTTGAAACTGAATTCAACATATTCAGTTTAGCTATGGCTCATTTTGAGAGCATCATCACGAAACATTGTGGATTCTGATCCTCTCCAGAAGGCACGAACACAAAAATCTAGACCAGTCATCGCTGTACTATGCTGTCTTGTGAATGAAACTTAAATCAAGGCACCACAATGGGTGTTTAAGAGTCCACACTGTTATTTTGAAGAACGCATAAATTCTTCCCAAAATCTTGGCCAAACAGTCTTTCCAAAAATGATCACCTCATCATGAATGTATTGCAGTTTGTCAGACATCACTGTGTGCAAACCCGTTGCAGTATTTTCAGCATTGCAACAGTGCCCACACTTCAATGGCCCCGAGGTGATGAAAGGGATTTTAAAGCACGCTGTCTTTGTTTCACTGTTTAATCTGATTTCCCTGTATATGCACAAACTCTACTTCCATGCCCTGCTTTAGTCATTGGCTCAATGTCACACACTGCTCGTGGGTTATATTGTGGGAACAGGTTGCATGAACTAGGTTTTTGTTTCCTACGCCTTCAGAGATATAAGGGGATCATCGTAAAATCTTGAAATGGTCTCACGTGCAATGTCTGCAAAATCTGTTCCCTCGATGCAGGGAACAAGAATATGAAGGGGTAATTCTACATAGAGCAGTCCACGCTGAACACGATGCCAAGTTGAATTCATGTCCTCTGCCTAGGTATGTTACAAAACTTACCTTCAGCGGCGCTGCGGTTCTGTCACTGGCCGTGTGCGCAACTTTGGCGCCTTTGAGAAGGGGGCGGGTTTAAAATGCCGTTTTTTGCCAGCCTGTTGAAATCGATTTTTGTCAGGCTGTTTAGCTGCTGAAGAATAATCGCTCGGACATCGGTTTTATTACGTTTTTTAAAAACTGCATTGGATATTTTAATAGCAGGAGTAATTAAAAAATCAGCTTCTACGTCAACACCGACAATGGGGGCGGATTTCACGCACGGGACAGGCAAAGTAAAGCTGTTTATTTTACATATAAACGTGCTTCTTAGGATGCCTTTAATCAACATTTTACGTTGCGAAAAGGTGACTTAGGACCCATACGAACCGGCAGTGTTTTTCCTGCCGATATGGGGTTTAAATTCACCGCAACCGCAACGTTCCAAACGATCGCGTTCCACAAAATCCCACTCACAAGATGATTAAAATGGCCATTAATTTATGGGAATTAAACACTAATCTCCTTCCATTTGGCCTATAAATTCATGACAATGAGATTTAAAAATCATGTTGTATTGTGAATTCTTGTGTGAATGTTATTTGGACACTTAGGCTATTTAAAAATGTTAACCTTTTCTCAAGAAATGAACACTTAGGATATTTTAAATTTTTAACTTTTTCTTAAGAAATGGATAGATGTTTAGATCTAGTAATTGAATTTTGTAATTAGCTACAATTAGGTAACTAACTAATTATATGCTTTAATTTCAGGTCATCCAAGTAAGATTGTTTCATATTTGTTTCAGAATGCTTCATTCTATAATAACTGAAAATTTCATTCAGTTCTCTTGATTTTTAAGAAAGTTATGGACTTTTGACTGTCCTCGATCACAGCTTTTGTGTTAAGTCAATGGAAAAGCAATAGGGAACAAGATGCTAATTTCCGAGTATGAAAATGGCCATAACCTTTTTAATACTGAAGATATGAAAGTGAATTAGGTGTCAAATTAAACTTCGTTTTATGCTTTATCTGATGGGATAAATTGCAGACTTGATTTTTTAAATCTCAAAATTTTGTAACATTGCTACTCTGCCTGCACATGATCCCCATCCCTCCATTCCCTGCATATCCATGTGCCTATCTAATAGCCTCCTCAATGTCCCTATTATATCTATCTCCATTCCTGGCAGTACTATTCACGCACTTGTCCCACACATCTTCTTTAAATGTTGCCCCTCTCGACTTAAAGCGATGCCCTCTAGTCTCTCACTTTGAAAATGGACCATGCAAGAGAGTAGCCGGTCCAAGGGCAGAGCAGTAAGGGAAGCCAAACTGGGAGACTTGGGACAGAGCCTGAGGAACTCATGCTGGACCTTCTGGTTGCTAACCATTTTAAATCCTTTTCCCATTGCCATACTGACTTTTCTGTCCTGGGCATCCTCCATTAACAGAGTGAGTTCATTCCCAAACTGGAGGAACAGCACCTCATATTCCACTCGGGTAACTTTCCACCCAACAATATGAACACTGAATTCTCCAATTTTAAGTAACAATCACCTTCTCCTTCCCCCTTTCTCTTTCCTGTATCTCCCCACCCAGTGCGCACCCATTTCCCACACTATCTGACTCCCCTTTGTCCTCCCCCTAGTCATCTTGTACCTATATCCCTCCCCCTTTCATTACATTTCACTCCTCTTCTCTTCTTATCTGACATCCTCTTGTCTCCATTTCATTTACAGTCTTTGTCACTTACTCCACCCATCTGCCCATCCTTTCCACCTATCACGTACCAGGTTTTGGACCACCCCCATCTCTTTTCCAGCTTTCTCACCCCTACTCCATTCAGTGTGAAGAAGGGTCCTGACCCGAAACATCCCCTGTCCATTTCCTCCGCAGATAATAATAATAATAATAATAATAATAATAACGCATTTTATTTATGGGCGTCTTTCAGGACACTCAAGGACACCTTACAGTTAAAACAAGTTTACAGACAAATTTACAAGTTTACAACAAATTACATATTTCAGAGAGAGAGCAGCAGCAACTAGTCCGCGCCAGCGTTCACTCTCACTTCCGGCAGCCATTTTCTCAATTTCTCATTTGCAGCACACCAATAAAATTAAGACACAACACCAAAGAAGAATTAACACCAAACATAAAAAACATCCCCCCCACAATGGTTCCCATTGTGAGGGAAGGCAGCAAAGTCCAGTCCTCATCCTCTTGTTCACCCCGTGGTCGGGGCCTATTTGAGGCCTCCGCAGTCGTCGCAACGGCTGCCCGATGTTTCAGGCCCTCTTGCCAGATGATTGAGCTCCGGCGTCGGGAGAACACTCTTCAATGGCTTGGAGTGTCTGGAACGGCCGCTTGCTGCCAGAGACCGCGGCTCCCGAAGTCCACAGGCCACGCTGGTCGGAGCTCCAACACTGGCGATCTCGGCGAGAGATCCCAGGCTCCGCGGTGTTTAAACTCAGCGCCGCCCGCGGCTGGACGCTCCGCAACAACAGCTCCGCGATGTTGGAGTCAGTGGTCTCAGCACTCCAGAGCTTACCACATGGCGACCCTCGGTAAGGCATCGCCCGCTCCGCCGCCGAAGCTGAAGTTCTGGCCGGTCCCGGCAGGGAACGCCGCTCCAGTCCCATTGGTAGGCCGCGAGGAAGGGGCGAAGATGCGGCTCGGAGGAAAGCCGCATCTCTGACCAGGTAGGGACTGAGAAAAAACAGTTTCCCCCTTCCCCCCCTCCCCCCCACATAAATAGACTAGACCTCCAAAACAAAACTTTTTAACGCACTAAAAACAAAAAAAAGGTGGAAAGGACGGACAGCTGCAGGCTGGGCAACCATACCCGCCTGCGCCCCCACTCACACGTTGATGATGCCTGACCCGCTGAGTTCCTCCGGCAGTTTGTGCTCAAGTTTCCAGCATCTGCAAACCGTTGCATCTAGATGAAAACATCAATCAGGAGCAGTGGAATGGCCGATCTGATTGTAACCTCAGGTCCACATGCCCATCCATCACAGTACCCTTTCATCCCCTTCTTATCGAGTGTCCATCTGCATTGCCTTAATATTATTCTGCTTCCACAAGCCTGAGAGAAAGAAAATTCCAAAAAGCCATGAACCGTCTGAGAGAAAAAAATGTGTTTCATCTCTGTCTTCATTCGGCATTTAAAACAATGACCCTCCAGTTCCAGAATCTCCCACAAGAGGATGCACCTTCTTCACAGTAATCCCATCAAGCTTCCTCGGCATGTTGTATGATTAGATCGTCACCTCTCACTATTTTAAACCTCGCCTGGTCTGTCAAGCCTTTCATCATAACTCTATCCACCTTTTCCAACATTAGTATTGAAAATCTCCTCTGATCCGCTTCCCACATTCTTGCTCAAATAAGAAGGAGATCAGTCCCGTAAAGTACTCCACATGTGGACTTGCCCTATACAGTATATCCAATTCCCAGCCCAGATTTGGCCGCAGCCCAGAACATCTCACAAACCAGCCTCCCTTCTATTGACTCCATTTACATAGAAACATAGAAAATAGGTGCAGGAGTAGGCCTTTTGGCCATTCGAGCCTGCACCGCCATTCAATATGATCAAGGCTGATCATCCAACTCAGTATCCCTGTACCTGCTTTCTCTTCATACCCCCTGATCCCTTTAGCCACAAGAGCCACATCTAACTCCCTCTTAAATATAGCCAATGAACTGGCCTCAACTACATTCTGTGGCAGAGAATTCCAGAGATTCACCACTCTCTGTGTAAATGTTTTATTTTCTCATCTCAGTCCTAAAAGATTTCCCCTTTATCCTTAAACTGTGACCCCTTGTTCTGGACTTCCCCAACATCGGGAACAATCTTCCTGCATCTAGCCTGTCCAACCCCTTAAGAATTTTGTAAGTTTCTATAAGATCCCCCCTCAATCTTCTAAATTCTGGCGAGAATTACACTTCACGCTGCCTCGGCAAGGCCACCAGCATTATCAACGTTGAGTCTCACTCCTTTTACTCTCCTCCCCCATCACGCAAGATGTGCAGAAGTGTGAAAAAACACTCCTTCAGATTCAGGGATAGTTTCTTCTCAGATGTTATCAGGCAATTGAATCATCCTATCAACAAGTAGAGAGCGGTCATAAGCTAGTATCTACCTCACTGAAGAACCTCAGAATATCTTTAATTGGACTATACTGGCTTTATCTTGAACTAAACACTATTCCCTTTATCGTGCACTTGCACACTGTGGATGGCTTGATTGTAACCATGTATAATCTTTCCACTGACTGGTTAGCACACACCATAACTCTTCTCCTTTCCATTATAGATGAAGCTCTCATCAGGGTCTCCTCGATATCCCGCAGCTCCGCTCTTGCTCCCCCTCCCCCCATTCATAACAAGGACAGTGTCCCCTTTGTCCTCACCTTCCACCCGATCAGCCGTCGCATACAGCATATAATCCTCCAACATTTTCGCCACCTCCAACGGGATCCTACTACTGGCCACATCTTCCCACCTCCACCCCTTTCTGCTTTCCACAGAGACCATTCCCTCCACAACTCCCTGGTCAACTCGTCCTTTCCCACCCAAACCATCCCCTCCCAGGTTCTTTCCCCTGCAATCGCAGGAGATGCAACACCTGTTCCTTTACCTCCCCCGTCGACTCCATCCAAGGACCCCGACAGTCTTTTCAGGTGAGGCAGAGGTTCACTTGCACCTCCTCCAACCTCATCTACTGTATCCGCTGTTCCAGGTGTCAACTCCTGTATATCGGCAAGACCAAGCGCAGGCTCAGCGACTGTTTCGCTGAACACCTTCGCTCAGTCCGCCTTAACCTACCTGATCTCCCGGTTGATCAGCACTTTAACTACCCCTCCCATTCCCAATCTGACCTTACTGTCCTGGGCCTCCTCCATTGTCAGAGTGAGACCCAGTGCAAATTGGAGGAACAGCACCTTATATTTCACTTGAGTAGCTTACAACTGAGCGGTATGAACATTGACTTCTCTAACTTCAAATAGCCCTTGCTTGCCCTCTCTCTCCATTCTCTCCCCCTTTGCAGTTTTCCCACCAGTCTTACTGTCTCCGACTACATTTTATCTCTGTCCCGCCCACTCCCCTGACATCAGTGTGAAGAAGGGTCTCGACCCGAAACGTCACCCATTCCTCTCCAGAGATGCTGCTTGTTCTGCTGAGTTACTCCAGAATTTTGTGTCTAGCTTCAATTTAAACCAGGATCTGCAGTTCTTTCCTACACATTAATTATTCGCTGTGCGGATCTCGCTATCAAACCATGGAGGGGACGGGTGGACACAATTTTTTGGCGGCCACGTGTGCATGCGCACACACACACACGCGAGGCTTCGGAGGCTCAATTCAGCTCAACTCTGCCTGTCTCACCGGGTTAACTACAGCCCTGTCTGGACTGACGGGATACCAGCGCTGCTTCTCCGCGCTGGCCATATTTCCCGCAAGTCCAGGAAGGGTTGTAAGCTCACCTGGCGGGACAGGCAGAGTTAGCTGGGTTTAGCGCTGTTTCTCTGCGCTGGCCCGTCTGACTGCCGACCAAAGATCCTATAGCGGAGGATGTTTGCTGCTGACCTCAGGCCACCCGAGGGGGGGGGGGGGGCACTCGGGAGGGGACAGGACAGCGCCGGAGACCCGGCCGGGATCGATCCTGCCTGCGGATGAAGCGCAGGTCTGTGCCACGTCTCCCTCCTCCAATCACCGCACTCTATCCTCAGTCCCACCCCCCCCACCCACTCCTCCCTCCTCCAATCATCGCGCTGAATCATGTCCCGCCCCCATTGCCTGCTGACCGACGTCTCTCTCCTCCAATTGACGCCCTCGATCACCGGATTTTAAAATCCGGATTACAAAATTTTGGGGGGATGTCCCCCACCTCTCAAAACATGGAGGGGACGTGTCCCCTCTGGCGTCCCCCGGGTTTTCCGCCCCTGGTATCATAATCTGTTGTGATCATGCACTGGACTCTCAGAACATTCTGCTTTTCACAACTCGATAATATCTAATCTTTCAGATTTTTATGCTTCCCTTTTATTTTTCCTCCCACTAACGGACATGTTCCTCTTATCCCACATTATACTTGACTTACCACTTAATTAAACCTGTCCATATTCCGTGGTAGCCTCCTAATGTCCACTCCAAAAATTACTTCCCTATCCCTGCAGAGAGGATTTGAGCGGCTGAGCTATAGGGAGAGGTTGAGGCTAGGACTCTATTTCTTGGAGAGCAGGAGGAAGAGGAATCATGTTATAGAGGTGTACAAAATCACGAGAGGAATAGATTGGGTAGACGCACAGAGGCACCTGCCCAGAATACGGGAATCGAGAACCAGAGGACATAGGTTAAAGGTGAGGGGAGAAAGATTTAATAGGAAGCTGAGGGGTAACCTTTTCACACAAAGGCTGGTGGGTGTGTGAATGAACTGCCAGAGGAGGTAGTTGAGGCAGGTATTATAGCTACATTTAAGAAACATTTAGACAGGTGAATGGATTGGACAGGTTTAGAGGGATATGGGCCAAACGCAAGCAGGTGGGACTAGTGTAGATGGGACATGTTGGTTGGTGGTGGTTAGTTGGGCCGAAGGACCTGATTCCATGCTGCATACAGTGCATTCAGAAAGTATTCAGACCCCTTCACTTTTTCCACATTTTGTTACGCTACAGCCTTATTCTAAAATGGATGAAATTCTTTTTTTTTATCATCAATCTACACACAATGCCCTATAATAAAAAAGCGAAAACTGGTGTTTAGAATCTTTTGCAAAATAATTAAAAAGAAATAACTGAAATATCACATTTACATAACTATTCAGACCCTTTACTCAGTACTTTGTTGAGGCACCTTTGGCAGCTATTACAGCCTCAAGTCTTCTTGGGTATGACACTACAAGTTTGGCACACCTGTATTTGGGTAATTTCTCCCATTCCTCTCTGCAGATCCTCTCAAGCTCTGTCAGGTTGGATGGGGAGCGTCGATGCACAGCCATTTTCAGGTCCCTCCAAAGATGTTTGATCGGGTTCAAGTCAGGGCTCTGGCTGGGCCACTCAAGGCTATTCACAGACTTGTCACAAAGTCACTCCTGCTTTGTCCTGGTTGTGTTCTTAGGGTCATTGACCTGTTGGAAGATGAACCTCCGCCCCAGTCTGAGGTCAGAAAACTCTCTGTACCTTGCTCCATTCATCTTTCCCTCGATCCTGACTAGTCCCCAAGTTCCTGTTGCTGAAAAACATTCCCACAGCATGATGCTGCCACCACCATGCTTCACCGTAGGTATGGTATTGGTCAGGTGATGAGCGGCGCCTGGTTTCCTCCAGACGTGACGCTTGGCATTCAGGCCAAAGAGTTCGATTTTGGTTTCATCAGACCAGGGAATCTTGTTTCTCATGGTCTGAGAGTCTTTTAGGTGCCTTTTGGCAAACTCCAAGCAGGCTGTCATGTGCTTTTTACTGAGGAGTGGCTTCCGCCTGGCCAATCTACCATAAAGGCCTGATTGGTGGAGTGTTGCAGATATAGTTGTCCTTCTGGAAGGTTCTCCTATCTCCACAGAGAAACTCTGGAGCTCTGTCAGAGTGACCATCGGGTTCTTGGTCACCTCCCTGACCAAGGCCCCTCTTCCCCCGATTGCTCAGTTTGGCCGGGTGGCCAGCTCTATGAAGAGTCCTGGTGGTTGCAAAGTTCTTCCATTTAAGAATGACGGAGGCCACTGCTCTTCGGGACCTGCAATACTGCAGAAATTATTTTATACCCTTCCCCAGATCTGTGTCTCGACACAATCCTGTCTCGGAGGTCTACGGACAATCCCTTCGTATTCATGGCTTGGTTTTTGCTCTGACATGCACTGTCAACTGTGGGACCTTATATAGACAGGTGTGTGCCTTTCCAAGTCATGTCCAATCAATTTAATTTAGCACTGGTGGACTCCAATCAAGGTTCAAGGTTCAAGTTTATTTGTCACATGCACCAATGAAGGTGTAGTAAAATGAGTTATCATGCAGCCATACAATCAAAAATAACACAATACACAATAGAATTAAACATAAACATCCACCACCGTGGAATCAACATTCTTCACTGTGATAAAGAAGGAACTGCAGATGCTGGAAAATCGAAGGTACACAAAAATGCTGGAGAAACTCAGCGGTTGCAGCAGCTTCTATGGAGCAAAGGAGATAGGCAACGTTTCGG